>CAUYQG010042172.1:0-99713 GCA_963574415.1 Tarsius wallacei
ATTGTGCTTTTTATTTGGGTTTCTGTTTGTTTATTATTGGTGTAAAGAAATGCGATTGTCTTTTGCACATTTATTTTATATCCTGAGACTTTGCCAAAGTCCTTTATCAGTGTAAGGAGGTTTTTGACAGATTCTCTTGGGCTTTTAAGGTATACAGTCATGTCATCTGCAAAGAGAGATAACTTGACTTCCTCTTTACCTATTTGGATACCCCTAATTGCCTTCTCTTCTCTGATTGCTCTAGCCAGGACTTCCAATACTATGTTGAACAGAAGGGGTGAGAGTGGGCATCCTTGTCTTGTACCAGTTTTCAGGGGAAATGGTTCCAATTTTTGTCCGTTTAGGAGTATGCTGGCTGTGGGTTTCAAAGTAGATGGCTTTTACTATGTTGAGGTATGTTCCTCGTATGCCTAGATGTTCGAGGGTTTTTATCAAGAAGGGGTGATGGATTTTATCAAAAGGTTTTTCTGCATCGTATTATATAATTTTCAAAAGTACTTAGCACATGGCAAGCCCTCACTTAATCTTGGATCAACCTGGTATTCAGGAAGTTAAGTGTTCACAATTCAGGATTCAGGAGAATATATTCTAATAGATGTTATTAATACTTTCACTTCTTTTCTACAATATTGTCTGCCACAGTTTTATTTAAACTACTGTTGTATGTTGGTATATATATATATTATTGATAATTTATGACCATGTACTATGAAAGTTAAATTAGAAGTAAAATCAGACACTTTAAACCTATGATCCTTTGGCAGGAACTCTCTGAGGCAGGTGGGCTTTGCATGCCTATTTGTTGGCTAAAATGTCTTCTTTTCCTAATCAAGTCAGAGGTAACATGACCCCTGGACCTGTGCTCTCTGCATTTTACCTACTAGCTATGCAATGTTAAGCAAATCAGTTAGCCTATCTTCATGTCAGGTTTCCCCTTTGTAAACATTGGTTTGATGATAATAATACAATCTACCTATTAAAATTAATATGAGGATTCAATAAATTTGATATTTGTATGTGCTTGATAAGCATTTGCTACTTAATAATAATAAATGTTCTAAACAAACATTCCTGTATTTAAATCACTCATACATGATTGCCTTCATGACAAAGGAGAATAGTCTATGCTTCACTCCCTTGAGCACATAAAATCTAAAATTTTAAGATGTGGGCATTTGTTAAGTCTTCTCATTAGAAACCATTTTGTATATCAAAGTACATGACAGGACTGTTCAGGAAAGAAGTATTAGGATGGAAAACTCAAGTTGTCTCTCCTAATACGGGTCACTTCATCTCCCCCATAGCCTCTGATAAACAAGTGGTCCACTGTGTTTTCAAGTTTGAGAGTGACGGACTGTATAACAAGGATCTGGGAATTATGATGCTATTAGAACTTATAAAACCTTTATGAAAGTCCCTCTTCCTGAATTAGGCTGAGATTGAGCTTTGTCTGATTCTTGTGGTATATTTCACTTAGTCATAAAACCTCATATTATCTCAGTTATTTTTTTCTTAATTTACAGTACCCAGGATTCCAAGAGGCATGACCAAGATCGAAAGAGAATGAGGTCCTAGAAATTGTGATACCTTGTAAAAGGTTCTTCCTTTGAAAGTTTCTCTCCTTGTGTACCTTTCTCTCTCTAGTCTTCCATACCTCTATGGTTCCCCTCACTTTTGCAGCTCTTTACACTGTTAATGAATTCTAAATTCTCCCTTAGAATTAGAGAGAACCCCAGGAAAACTAAACAATGAGGAGTGAGGGAGAAAAGGCACAGTAAACAGTATTCTTTTTATGCTTGTCTTACAATTTATTTCACCATTCTTTTCATAAGTTAATTTAGGTTCTGGATACAATCATCAGGGCTTATTTTCAAAATATATATATAAATAAAAATGCAGTCACAATTACTCTTTTGATTCTCAAAATAATTTTTCTTAATTCAAAGTAAGAAGTAAACGAGTACTGTTAGAAAATAACTAATAAAGAGGGTCAGATTATGAAAATAATATTATTCCAGTTCAAAGGCATTTCATTTTTGAGAAATTATATAGCATTTAAATTTTGAGATATTGTTATATTAAGTAAGTATTCATTTGCTGAATTTTTAAAAAGACAGATTTAGCTGAAGGTCACTAACAGGTCTGGATTAACAGGTCTATAATAAAAATTGCTAGCATATTTTAGAAGATTTTACCATTGCTAGGCAATCTTCTGCAACTTTCTCAGGTCCTCTCTCATAGAATCTGTAAAACAACTAAAGTGGGCAATAGGTAATACCGCTTAGGAGGACAGTTGGTCCTATTAGAAAAGAGAATTCTCTAGATTAAGAATGAGGTACAAAAAATGTTATATAAATAATAAGAGTTTATAAAATAAAATATGTGATTATGTGAATAGGTATATACATATATGGAGATGTTTTGAGTTTATATTTACTTAGAAATAAATTGTGACAAATATGTGACAAGTTATGGACCATTCAGCAAGATGAAAGAAGCCACAACAAATGAAATAAATTCCAATAAAGAATGAGGCAACACACATTCTTCTGAGCTTTATTGAAAGAAATGTAAATGGTATTTGAGATTAGATGACCAACAGTAGATGACATGAGCAAGACTGGTTAGGGAAAGGCTCAGAGTGGGGGAATAAAAGGGCTATCTTAAAACTGTGTTTCCAAGAGGATGTTAGACGTGGCACTTGTCTATCCTTTCCTTCTGATGCTCTTTCCACTGTGGAAACCAGTGAAAAGAAATCAGTAATGATGCGCCTTGCCTTACATCTCGTGTATGCCACCATTTTTGCTACACGGAAAGAAGAGGGGAGAATAGGTTCACTATCTTGCTAACTTTTTTGAATGGACCTGGGTTGCCTGAAATTGTGACAGTTTTAAATTTTAGATGATTTGTGCCCCCGTGCTGCTAAGGAGGCTCAGACTTGTTTTAGGAAAGAGGATTCACAAGTAAATATCAAGATTTTATTTACTTTGTGAAACCCAAACTTAACGCAGTGGTTCTCAACCTTGGTTTCACACTGGCATCACCAAGGGAGTTTTACAAAATACTATGAGTGGGAAATACCCTCCATAGATTCGGAAAATACCCCCCTCCCCAACTTAAGAAAGACTAAAGTTAAGGAAGAATTTAGTAGGCAAGTACTTAAGAACAGAACAGAGACACATGGGGTCAGGCTAAAAGACATGCTGGCTATATAGTTAGTTTCCTGCCCTGAGCGCTGTTTTTATCCCCATCCTATCAGAATAGGAATCATTCGCTAAGCAGGATTAACCTGGGCCTTTCAAGGAAGGTTGATGGCAAGCAAATGGGAGATTTGAGTGGTGGCAAGGAGCTAGATGTCATCCTTTTCCCAGATTATTCTTGATGGTAGCAAAAGTGGTAGAAAAGTTCTGAAATTGTAACTTCAATATTTGATGGGAGATGATAAATTTAATAGTCTTTTCTCATAAGAATATGTCACAATTAAAAACTAAACAGAAGTTAATGTGTGTAGTAGAGAAGAACATTTAGCATATTCATTAATCAAGGTCCTGTTTACATATCTGCTTGTGAAGGATATTTACTCATTAACTTAAGTGAGACCCTATGTTCAACAACAGCTGCTGTTTTTTGATAATGTTGACTCTAACTGACTCTACCCGCTTCAAAATCTAACATTTATACAATGCACACTTTAAAAATTAAGCTTTTTTGTAATTATAAGATTAATAGTCTCATTGTGAAAATTACATAAGAAAAGAGCAAATTAAATAAACTAGACTATACCTTCTAATGTTTCAGTGATCATCTCTGTTAAAATTTTGGTTTATTTTTACATTTACTGTGTGTGCGAATGCCTGTGTGTGTGTGTTCATGTGTGCACGCATTTACAGGATTTGTAAAATCAGAATCTTATGATATTTGTGATATTTATAGTTCTGAATCCTGCTGTTATGAACTTCATTATATCATAGCCATTTCCCCATCTTATTATATATTTTAAACGGCTGTATAGTATTTCTCTTCTGGTTATACTATACCACCCCTTTTCTTAAATATCTGATCATAAAATTAGCACTTTACCAATGTAGCATTTCTATGAACATCCTTGAACACTACCTTTCTATGACTTTTTTTCCTTCAGTACAAATCCATAGAGATAAAACACCTTAAAGATTTGGAAGATTTAAAGCTTTTTATTCATGTTGTCAAATCGCACTCCAGGAAAATTGTACCAATTTATGCTCAAGGTATTTACAAGAAAGCCATTCTACTCTACCATCTCAGCACTGGGTAGTGTCATATGTTAAATATTTGTCAATTTGACTCAAGTCTACTGCTAAGGACAATTACATAGTCTATGCATTGCTCAATTTTGTCATTTATCAAATGATGCTATTGATAATACCTACCCTCTAAGGTTGTTAATATGTGTAAAGAGTTTAGAACTGTTATTTCTCGCAGAATAAATGTGCAATAAGGATTAGCTCGAATTCTTATTGGCAAAAAAATGACATCTTATTATAATTCACATCTGCTTTGTTTACAATAAAGGAGATTTTACATATGTTTAGTTATGTGTATTTCTTCTTTCTTAAATCACCTGTTAAGGTCTTTACCCTTTTGCTATTGGAGTATTCATCCTGTTCTATTCACTTATAAGAGTTCATTATATATAAAATATATTACTTTCCTATCACGTTTTACAATTACTTCCTCAAGTTCTACTTTCTGATGTATGTTAATAAAATGTTAAACATTTAGTGTTAACATTAAATGTTTTTCTGTGAAAGTTGACTCAGAAAAATAAATAATGAATGAATGAATAAATAAATAAAACATTAAATGTTAGGCATTTCAATTTTATTCTAAGAATACAAGGAACAAACTAATGCTATTATTACTCAGCAAAAATTCATGAAAAAGTCTGCCAAGTCTTCAAGGCTATGTCACATAGCATATGTATACAAATGCTGTGAATTTGCCTCTAAGAGTTGAAAGTATTCCATGTTCCTTAACATTTGGTGCCATCACTTTTGTTTTTAACTTTCTAAATAACCACTAGTTATATTTCAACTTTTCTTTTAAACAGAATTAAAATCTAAATAATTCTCAAACTTTTGCTCAATTTCCAAGTAGTGGGCAAATGATGAAACCTTTATTTTTAACTATTTGTTTTATTATATTGCAATCAGAAACTATGGGATATTTGTAGTTTACAATGTATACTTTGGGGAAACTCAGCGAGGTTTCCTTTGTGGCCTGGAATATGTTTAAAGTTTCTAATGTTCCTTGGACATACAAAAATATTAGGTATTAACCTTTTTACAGCGTCTATTTTATTATATATTTATGAATTCAATCATATATAGTATCTTTTTCAAATTCTTTATGTTATTGATTTTTATTGATTTTAGTGGGGCAGAGAAGGGGAATTCAAATAATAAAATGAATATGGCTGAGCGCCAACTATTTTATATTCCTTCAGTTCAAGAATTGATCAAAATTTCTAGATGTATACGTTTGGGAGTGGAATAAAGATGCACTGATAAGCATTTTGGGATATTATTATCTCCATAGCCTACCCTTTCCTGTGGAGATGCAGAGTGCTAGAGCCCTCTTTATTCTGGTCTACTTGATCTGTTAAACACTGCAAGCACCAAGCTCAGGACCTCACAGTGATCATTTCATAAATATGGATTATTTACCTTCCAAATATCATTTCCCCTTCCTTCATTGAAAGATCTAACTTTTCTCTACTTCAGTTCACATGGTCTGGATAGTACTCTACCTCCAGCCTTTATATTGCACCAAGAGCCTAAAATTTTAGTTCAATAGACAAAACTTCTGTTCTTTCTCTTCACTTGTGTTCCTGCTTTTAATTCTAGACCACCTTTTCATCCTCACTAATTTAAATATTTTTTTTATTACTTAAATCATGGGTCAGTTTCTCCAGGATGTCTTTCTTGATGCTCTAGAATGGGAAGGGTTGTGAAGAAAAATGCTCTTTTTCCTGCTTTTTCACTGAACTTCCACACTGTGTTATAATTATAAGGTTATGTGTCTGTCTACTGAAATATTCCATGAACAACCTGATATCATCAACTACACATTTCCTGGCACATAGTGGATCCTCAGGTAATGTTTGTTGAATAATTATAATTTGATTTTTACAAAGGAAATAAGAAGAAAGAAAGAAAATAACAGATAAATGGAAATTAGCTACTCAGGATACTACTTTTACTTTATCTATCTGTGTGTTTCCTTCTACTGGCAGAGTTCCTGGTGTAAGAGAGAAATTCCATAAATATTTATAGAAGAAATGAATTGCTCTGCAAACTTTTAAGTACAACCTGTCTCATATTGGGGGATGACTTGGAGAGTTTTTAATTTTTTATTTCTTATTGTGTTACTTTCTTTCAGGTCAGTTTTAATCATCAAAAAAAAAAAAAAGATGTCCATCTGTCTGTTTGCAAAATGATAATTTTTCATGAAATTCTTTCCATTTTTTAAAGGCTTAGAATTGCAAATTCGTTTCTACTTCCAGTGCACCATATCATGATTCTTCCAAAACTAGGAAGATATATTCTCAAGTTCTGGTTTTGTTTTGTATTGCACACAAATCTTGACCTCTATCCAAGTTTCAATTTAAGTTTTATAGCAGTTCAATACATCTACTGACTTGTGTAAAATGTGTTGTGCTTTAAGAAGAAACGTACACAATCAACAGGCTGCACTTACAAGTGGAAAGAATGTACTCAATCTTAGCATCTCCCCAAAATGAATTGTAATGATACAAACTCAATAGCCAAGAATTAAAGTGAAATGGCTGAACATGGATGTCAACACTTTTAAATGGATTGCCTTTTTTTATTGTATGCTGCACATTTTTGTCATGGGAATTTGGTAATTATAAACTGCAACAATAATGAGGCTTTGAATATTCATAGGCAATTAAAATGCCTCTGTGCATTTTAGCAGTGCCCTGTGGAAGTGTTACTCATTTTTAGAAATAACTGGGCTGTAATAATCAAATTCCCAAATATTCTGTTAAAAATAGAGAGGGGAAAAGCTTAATTTAGTAATGTTTTTATGTACTAGAAAGGTTGATACTTGACTTACTCAAGGTTGCTATTATCATACTTAATTTGTGGCATTTGGGGTCGTTTTAACATAACGTATGCCTAGAGCATTTTACACTCTTGAAGGTCACAGACAAGAGGTAGGCATTTTTTTTAAATGTCCATGTTCAGTTTTACAGCCCTCCCAACTTTGAAGTAGTGTGGGGACAGGGGAACACTTGTGATTTTGCATGGTGTATCGGAGACCAACTCTTATCACACCAGCTTCCTCTTCTTCCTGAGGATGCATGGGACAACACTTTCAACCTATTTTAATTGTGGAATAGTTATTTTAAAATTGCAACTGACAGAACAGTAGCAGGAGTGAGGCCCTCCACTTCCAATTTGGTCCATAAAAATCTTTCACTTATTGATTTCCCTTGAGCTTTTCCCTTCTGGGACACGGGCCAAACAACAAGATGGCAAAGCCACGAGATGAGAGGAGACTGGGGTTCCTGAATGCCTAACTGGAAGAAAGCCATTAACTAAGACCACCCACATAAGATTTGTCACAACTTTTTTTTTTTTTTTTTGAGTTGGAGTCTCACTCTTTCGCCCAGGCTGGAGTGCAGTGGCACGCTCGTGGCTATCCCAGCATCGACTTGCTTGGCGCCAGCGATCCGTCCGCCTCAGCTTTCCAAGTTGCCGGAACAACAGGTGCATGCTACAACACCCAGCTAATATTTTTATTTATTGTAGAGATATGGTTTCGCCAAGGTGCCCTGGCTGGTTTCCAAGCTGCGGGCTCAGGCAATACACTCCTTCGGCCTCCCAAAGTGCTGGGATTACAGGCTGAGCCAACGAGCCCGGCCAACGTTAACTTTTATTGTACTTCTGAAATGTGGAAGTGTCTTAGTTATAGTAGCTAACTTTAACCTGACATATGAAAGATGGAGAGATAAACTTTTGAGGCAGGCCTTTTCTCAGCCATATCAGAAATAATGAATACAGTTGCAGTTGGAGTGACTCTTTGAATTCCTCTGTAATGTAATATTTGAAAAAATTAGTTTAATAATATAAATATATGTTTTCTTTTAATTCATTGACATACCCTCTTAATTTTGGGTTCATTTTTGGGTTGTACCAAAATTTTAAGTGCCAGTTCATTAGTATGAACTTATTTCCCCAGTGAATGTTTTTACTGTAATTACTTGAATGCATTCACCATTTCAAAATTGTTATGATCTTAATGTTCATGTCCATACCAAAACTGATAGGTTGAAACCTAATTTCCAGTACAATAGTAGTAAGAGGTTAGGCCTTTGGAAGGTAATTAAGTTATGAAGGCTCTGTCTGCATGAATGAGATTTGTGTCTTTATAAAAGAGGCTACAGAGAGCTTCCTTGCCCTTTCCACCATGTGAGAACATGTAGAAAATGCTATCTAGGAGGAATGAGTCAATAGATGTCAAGTCTGCTTGATCTTGGACTTCCAAATTTCATAACTGCTAGCAATAAATTTTTGTCATTTATAAATTACTCAGTCTTGGATACTGTGTTATAGTATCCCAAGCAGACTAAAACAGCATTTTTTTAAAAAGCTTTTGTGGACCAGACCTTGTCCTGGAGTTATAAAAATGACAGCAAATAGGCAGATAGTTTCTTTTCACTTGTAAGGTGTGTGGTCTAGAGGGATAGAGAGACACAATACAATGAATAATCTAAATAACTTTTTATTTGGTTTCATAGCCTGTTTTCTCTTGCTATAATAGAATACCACATACTGGGTAATTTTTGAACAAAATAAATTTATTTCTTGTAGCTCTGAAGGCTGGCAAGTTGAATGGTGAGGTACTACATCTGGTGAGGGTTTGTTTACTACATCATAACATGACAGAGGACATCACATGGTAAGAAAGCAGGAAAATGTCACCTCAGGTTGCTATTTTTCTTCTTATAAAGCCAAAAGTTTCATCATGAGGGCTTCACCCTGAGCACCTTATCACATGCTAAATATCTCCTAAAGGCCCCCCTCTAAATGACATCAGTATACAAATTTGGGGATTATGTTTCCAGCACATGAAATTTTGGGGACGTTTCCAACACATGAAATTTTGGGAACACATTCAATCATAGCATTTGTTATGCAGAAAAAATATAGTGAACTGTAACATTATATAATGGAAGCCAAATCTAATGACACTGGTGGGTGATGTCAGAAATTCTTCCAAAGCAAACAATATTTAAACTGAGATCTGAAGACTGAATTACCTCCTTGGCCTGATAAAGAAGGGGACAGTAATAATAAGAGGTATAGACTGAAGGAACAGCATATGCAACGTCCTTAGTATAATTAACAAGAACTAGACTTTATTGTGCACTTGGTAGGAATTACTCTAACCTCTGTATTATTTCATTGACATTCTCATGAAAGTTCTACCACATGAATATTTCTCCACACACACACACACACACACACACACACACACACACACACAAATAGACTGAAGTGCAGAGTGGTTGAAACATGTAGAGGAAGAGATTAATGGTGGTGGAAGAGGCTGGTGAAGAAGCATGGAACTGATCATACAGGGCTCCTAGATCAACAGGACGTATTTTAAACAGGACAGTTTGACACAAATACCATTTTTAATAGCCTTCTACCCAATCTTGTGGAATAGAAAAAAATTGAGGAAATCAAAATAAATCACTGTAAATTAACAAATTATTTTTTTTACTGATTGGTTGGTTGATTGATTGATGCATACACTGGCTGATATTTTTAGAGAACTGTCTGCTGGTCCAGCATTGCAACAGGCACTTTGGGATACACAGGGTAAGACTAAAACTTTGTCTTTGTTCTCAAGGAGAAAACTCTCTCATGCCCTCCTCCAGCGGGAATTGACTATTATCTGATTTCAGAAACTACCAGGCAAGGCTTTTTGTATTTGTTTTCTCTCACTGAGTAGCAAATTACCAAAAATGTTTAAGTGGCTTAATACACCACAAATTTATTATCTCACCATTTCCATAAATCTGGGCATGGTTTAGCTGTATATTCTGCTCAGCGTCTCATCTCAGAGGCTGCAGTGAAACTGTCAGCCAGAACTGTGGTTCATCTGATGCCTGGAATTCTCAGCTCACTGGCCATTGGTAGAATTCAGTACCTGCAGATGTAAAACTGAATCCTTTTGTTCTAGAAGCTGACCTTCCCTGCTTCATGACCCAGTTCACAACATGGTCTCTTGCTTCTTCAAACCTAGGAAGGGAAATTCTCTTCAGTTACTAGGGCAGTGTCTTACATAAGGAACATAATTGCAAGAGTGACAATGCCATTATCATAACCTAATCAAGGGAATGACTTACTCATCGCAGTCACTCACAGGGTTGGGATCTACATCCCAGGATGTGTACCTAATAAGACTGGAATCTTGGGGATAATCTTAGAATTCTGTATATCACACCCAAGCAGGAGATGGATTGATCAGCTATAGAAATATAGAAAATCAGACATACAGTTAGAATTGTCCATATGGTCAGTTGAATATTCTTTAGAAAAGAGTGGATCCCACTGTCTTCTTGACATATAAAATCTCTGGTGACCACATGCATGTACTAGTTTGCCTTAGACAATCCTGACACTTATTGGCCCAGTGTAATCGTAATAGTGTTCTCTTCAACTCTCAAGGATATCTCAGTCTGGACGATAAATTTTATTATCAACATATTTATAGCCTTACTGTAAAAAGGGAATAACAAAGCCATTAGAGCCTGATACCATTCAATATTTGTGTAATTCCCCTTGTTCTGATTCCAGGGTTCACTAAGCAAACTTCTCATAATTTGGATTCTGTGCAGCATGTCTACCGGGTGAAAATGCTGGTTGGTTAACATCAAAGTCATATCCACTCAATGCTTGTCTTCTTCATTATAATTTGAGTAGGCTTTCTGATATATATATATCAGTTACATATATATATATATATATGAGTGATGAGAATAATTTCTTATGAGTGATGAGAATAAGACACTTTCCTTGATACTGATCAATTTCAGGATACTGAGCAATACACAAATTTAAAGACTATGATGTGATACAGGACAATAAACTTATCAAGTTAAGTGCTTCCCAACAAAGTCATACATCCAGACCACTGACCTTTGGCAGATTAATCCTGACAACTCTTTATAGGTCTTTACTACAAGTACTTCCAGGTGGATAGATAGTAAGGGATGGAAGAAACAAATGGAAATCCATCTGTTAGAGAAGTGAAGGCAGGCTTTCCAGAGCAAAGGTGTAATGTTAACTAAACATCAAAGATGAAGTGGGTTAAATGAATAGGCAGAACAACCAAGTATGGTTAGTTTGCATTCTTCTTTTATCAGTTGAGAGTTACCAGTTAGCTAGAGTAGGAGACAGATTACTCCTTCAGCAGTGGTTTGCTTTCCACCTTGCTGTGGTTTGAATGGCCCCTTCACAACACATGTTGAAATTTAATTGCTATCGTGAAGGTAATAAGAGGTGGAACCTTTAAGAGGCTATTAGACCACGAAGACTCTGCCCTTGTAGACAGATTAATGCCATTATTGCAGGAATGAGTTCTTTATAAAAGCAAGTTCAGCACCCTCTTGACCAGTCTTGCTCTTGCGTGTGCTTTTTTGCCCTTCCACCTTCCACTGTGAGATGACGCAGGAAGAGCGCCCTTACCAGATGTGGGCAGGCTCCTCAATCTTGGACTTCCCAGCTTTCAGAACTGTGAGAAATAAATTTATTTTTTAATAAGAATACTCAGTCTGGTCATTCTGTTTTAGCAACACAAAGCTAACTGAGGCACACCTGTACCACCAAGTTCAACAGAGAGACTATCTCCTCTTCTTAGCCACAGATAAACTTCAGACATTGGTAGTAAGAAAGATTCTAGGACTCTGTGGAATATTGAATGGATCTATCAATTTAATAAATATTTATTGAGTACCACTATGAAGCAGATGCTTGGCTATATAATGGTGTTGAATGGGGCAACTCAATGGTGCAGAAAAGCATTGTGTGTCCAGAAAAAGATAGACAGGAAAAAGGCAATTATAGCTATCATGTGAAGGAGTTCAATAGGATGCTACAGAGGTAAGTAGCAGTGCTTCAGAGACGTTTAGCCAGAGGAAGTAGCATTTTTGTGGAAACTTGAGCAACACAGTTAAGCAAAAGAGATATGAAGAGCGTTTTGAACAAAGAAAATTGAAAAGGTCAGAAAAAAATCACATATTTAAGAAAATTATTCAATATACTTGAAGTGGTAAGAGCTGGGCCAAGGCTAGAGGAGTAAACTTAACAGTAAGGGCATTTTAGGCCCTTTCAATGGCTTGGGTTTGAGTCTGAGAGCAACAGAGAAAGGTTCCTGCAGCGCAAACCCATGATGACAGCTCCACAAAACCTTGAAATGCCTTTGAATTTGTTTTGGTAGTGGGGATAAGGAAAGGGTAGTGAACAGGATAGTTTTATATCTACATAGAATATTATGAATTATATGAGGACTTTCCCCTGTGCATTTATAAAGATATTTATGTTTTTTCAGAGGTAAATTCACATAGCACTTTTTGGCTTTATGTCAAAAGAGATACAGTAGCATTTGGGAAAAATAACTCGGATAGAAGGGCATTTTTTGGACATAATCCCATTTTCTATGCCAGTGAGTAGTAATGGTCTTGTTTTGGTAATCTTTCATCTTTATCCCTACCTTCCAGAAGGATTTTGCAACACTTACTAGAAGTTAAACTATTCATTTCTGAGCATAACTCTGTATATTTTTTAGGTGAGTCTTTTGTTTCCTTTGTTGTTTTCCCATTTTAAGTCTGAAATCAGTGTTATTATATTTCCATTAGTTAATAATTGAGGGAGTTATATTTTATTTGCTTGACTTAGGTGTTTGTATTGGGTCTTTTTCATTCATCTACCCATGCATGATGTATATTAAAACTATGTGTCACTTGCTATGTGCTCTGTTTTTGAAGTCATCATTATTTTTGTATTGGGGACAGAAAGATCTCTGTAATAACAAGCCCTTCTCTGATGACTCTGTTGTGTTTCAATAATTATAAAAAAATCTTCCCAACATGACTGTATCTCCTCAAATTAAATTCAAGCAGTCTGGTTAGTATGCAGGGAAAATAACTTCGTTACAATTGATGGAGAATTGGGCCTAGAAAACTCAAAAGCATTCCAAATACTTAAATGTTTCTTTGCAATTTCAATGCTTCTGGGAATGGGTAGAATCATCCTGATGATTTTTGAAGACTCAGTTATGAAAATTGGTGTCTACCTCCCTCGAAGCATCTGAAGCACAAACACAATGAGGAGAATAGAGTTTCCTGTGTTTTTATTCACAGGTGTTTCATGTCCGACTGGCAGCTTACTCTACCACAGTGTAACTTTCTAACCCTTTCTTACTGTCATCATAACTAGCATAAAGGATATTTTTATGGGAAGTGAACCACTGAAATTTTCATGAAGACAAGTTAAAAGGAGACAAGGTTTATGAGAAAATAAATCTACAAATGATAAATTCTGCAGTAGTTTTTCCCTGGAAATGTTAGAGATATGATGTACGAATTGTACTTTAATAATTTAAAAAGTGTCTTCCCTCTCTTCACTAACTAATGCTTACTCTAGCAATTCAGGGTCCCACTGCCAGAATACATTATTGTAAAGTGATATTTTCCTCTTCTGAAGAAACACTCAATCAGCCCAAAATCTCTAAGTGCAAATCAAAGGCACCTCTCTCAGAGAAAGGGGAAATCTCTCAAATTACCTTAAATTGGAAGAAAAACTTTCAAGAAAAGGACATTAAGAGGAAGTGGCCTTTCCTCTTCTACCTCAATATAAAATTCTGTCATTTTGGTCTCACTGTTACCTAGACTAGATCAATATACCAAAAACAGCAGGCAACAACAAGTCAATGGTTCTTAGTCCCATTGTGAGGAAGTAGGGAGAGAAAAGGATGAATTATGAGCTCTTCTCAATTTTTAAGACCTTAACAACTAGGAAAGATAATATAGTGCATAGTCTGATTCATATATTCGTTCTGGTGCTGAATCAGTTCTTCATTTTCCTTACAAACTTGTGATACATTCCTAGAAGGGTCATCATTCTATGTGTTTACTCTGAACAAATTTGTTTTCTTAGAACACCTCAGTAACAGAATAAACAATAATCATTTATTCCTTGCTACAGTCATTTTAAATCTTATATAAGCAACCATCATAAAGGAGGAAAAGAAATTATTAGATAATGTGATTATATCTTTGGTTTAACCTTCCTGTGACTCAGTGTCCTCCTTTGTAAATGAAGAGTAATAATTAATAATGATGCCTTCATCAGGAGGTGAATTAGTTAATACACATAAAGCTTCAGAAGATGACATGAGACATAGAAAGAACCCAATAAATACACGCTATTATTATCTATGGTTATTCCTGTAGTCAAGATACCATCTTATTATTGTCTTATAATCATTATGTATTTATAGCATCCATAAAACATCCTTAATCTAATAATCAAATTCAGCATAAAAGAAAGTCTGGCTTTGTTTTCCTTGTTGTTACTTCCTGCCATAATACTTTATAAATTAGGCAGAGGCTGAAGTGGAAAGAATAAAGGATTGAAAATTGCAAAGGAATGATTTGCATTTTGCCATGGTCACTAACCAGTTATGGCTACCTTGTGCTACTCTCTTCCGCCATCAATCTTCAGCTTCCTCTGTAACTGTAAATGTAAACACATAAAATAAGGCATAAAGGGCTATGTTTCTGTCGTGTCATTTACTGGCTGTGATGTACCAGATGTTAAAAAGGCCGCATGAAGAAGATGTTCTTATTTGAAAAACTCATTCTCCACATTGCTATGAGAAGAAAGACCCAACAATTAGGGAAAACACAGCAGATACTTAGCAGCTCAATAGGGATTAATTTCTTTTACATATTATGAAATATTTTTTACATGACACAATGTTACATTTTTGGTGGATGTCCCAGCATGTGGTAAATTATAACTTCATTGCTAATGTTTGAAAGATTATGACAGATAAGGTAAACCTTATGCTGCCATATTTTTTTGTGTGTCTACTTCACTATCCTTATAAATAATTCATGGAACAAAATTACTGTCCTAGAAAAATACAGTCTGTTTCATTGGCCCCTTCACTCTTTATTGATCAGTGCATGTAATTTTTAGCACATATCCATGGAATTTAGAAATATAGTTTCTTCCTCTCTTCTTTGGGACTTTAGAGGCATATGTTTCTATCCAAATATTTGTATTTATAAATTCCATACTACAAAAACATTGTTCTTATTTATTCTATTAATATTAAAGACAATTTTCATCCAACTATAAAATTAAAACATGGCTATCATTTATCAGGTACTTATAAATGATTTCATTCATTATCTCGTTTTTTGTCTTTTTAACACTATTGTGAGGTAAGTATTATCATGTCTATTTTACATGTTAAGAAACTGAGCATACGGTAATATCTGTAATTTCCTCAACGCATTACTGCTAGATCCAGGATTTAAATTCTGAGTGTTGAGACACCAGACTCTTGTTGTCAACCAATGAATGTGGTGTCCCTTTTGGAATGTGGCTAGCCCGGATATATGAAATCATAAGTTTAGCCCAGGATGCCGAAATCTGTTTTATTATGTGATTCCTTAGTAATTAATGACACTTAGATCTTTAAACTATCCTAACATGATCCATTTGAAAGATTCTAGCAGATAAGAGAAGTCATTTTGTATTATCTAACAAAAGAGTCTATCTATGTAGACTCTGCATCTTATTTAGGCTAAAGATATCCTTTCAGCCAGAGACTTAGGTTGACTAGCTCTAAGATATGGGGAGAGCCAACCCATAACTGCCACTTGGTGGACAGACAGATGCTCCAGGGGAAGGAATATGTTGTTGAAATATGAAATGTCAGAATGGTAAAAAAAAAATGAGAAAAATGTTCTAACACTCAAATGATGAAATGAAACAATTTGAGAAGAGGAAAAGGCAAAGAAATAGACTAAAGCCAAAAGTTTGGGGTCATGAACAATCACAATAAAATGAAAATCCTCTCTTTAAATTTTTAAAATTATCTTTTTGTAATATTTCTGCAGAAGTGCTTTATACAGTATAAAAACATATTAGAATATGTCCAGTACTTGAAGGTGAATTATATATTCTTTTATAAATATTTTGAGAATGTGAAAAGAAAAAGTCCTTAGAGAAACAGATATTTTTTACTAGAAAAATGAATAGAAGATATCCTACCACTTTTTTTAGCCTTCTTCACTTGAATTTGATTTTTAGACTCGTTTATTTCATTAGTAAAAATTTTATATATTCAATAAAATTTATCTTTTAATATACTATTCATTAAAAATATTTCAATTTAAATAAAGTCCTGGAAAATATTATAGACTCCTTCTCTGCTCTTCAAAAACATATCTTCAATTTAGAATTGAAATTTTTCTAAATCATCAAAAGACAATAAAAAGTGAATATTTTGTAAAATATTCACTTTTTATAAACAAGTAAGAAATAGAAAACATTTAATAATATGTAAATATGTTTATTTTTAATAGAAATTGAATTTTGATTGCTGTATAGTTATTCATTACCAATTATTCATCAGGGCAGCAAATTCATAAATAAAACTTCCTATATTAGGAAACTCAAATATTTATTAAATCAAGATTAATTAAAATATAGCTCTATTATATCAAGATAATATTTATATTTATAGTTGGCATCGTCTCCAATAAAATGAGACATAGAATTATGCAATAAAATTTGTATTTCATTTTGAAGTAAACAATAACAAAATGGCTCATGTTTTTCTCATACTTTCTCTTTGCTTTCTTTCTAATATTTGATTAGTTCTTCAGACATGCTTCTTTGTCAGTTTTTAAAACATTAAATATGTTCTTCTTTGTCAGTTTTTAAAACATTAAATATAATACAGAAGCTAATCTTCAATAAAGTGAAATAAATGAAGATTTTATTTTATGTATTAGCATCACTAGATTTCTGTTTTTAATAAATTTTTCACAACTCCCGAGAAAATAATCTTAGAGTAGTTATTACATGAGGGATCACATTCTATATAATAAATTCTTTATTTTGTTCCATTCACATTTTAAGCCTTGGAAATAGAATCAGTTAACCAAAAAAAGACCCAACTTTTGAATAAGTTGATAGACATAATGAAAGACAAATTTTTTATCAGGCTAATCTTGTATGGAATCAGCTTGTTTTTCCATTTGCATCTCTTCAGAATCTGTTATGGGTAGAGAAGAATTTGCCCATTTTTTCATGGAATTCATACCATAGGCTAATTTCCCACTGGTTGTAGAAGCTCAAAAAATTAAAACCTAGATGGAGGCTAAATTAACCTTTTCCATTTTGGGGGGCGGGAACTGGATGGGGTGGGGAGAGGTTGATTAGCTTTGTGCTGACTGAAAGCATGCTTTTCTTTTTTAAATCTTTTCTTTCAACCCAGTGATGAGGGCTGGGGGAGGGTCTGGAGAAGTGACTTCAAAGCCAGTCACTGGAGTGAGTATCTTTAGAAGATGAATGTCACATACAACCTGTCAAACTACATATCATCATTGCTCAGTTTGTGAGAAGAGTATAATTGATTCTAACAGGATCTAAAGCTTTAATCACGTTACTGACAACCACAGCTTCTCCAGATCACATAACATGTTGTGATCGTGATCAATGACTTTTAATGACAAGGTTCTAGGACTTATATATATATATAGCTGAAATTTTCAATAACATTATTTGGTAATCCAGTGTATAGCTGTTGACATTGATTTCCTTCGGTTCCTTCTTTCTCTAACTAATTCAATTAGTTAGATACTATTACAGCCTGGGGGTTCATGCATGTTTGCTTTTTGTGTGACTTGATTGACCAGAAGTGTGAGTCAGGTTATATCTGTTTTGTTATCCTTGTCCAAAGTGTGAGCTGTGGACAAGCAACATTGGGAGTGCAGTAGCTCAGACTGTGGTTCAGATGGACTAAATTAGAATCCTAGCATAACTGTATCTGCAGGTGATTCTTATACACTTTAAATTTGAGAAATGCTAAAATAAAACACTAGGTCTCAGCCCCAGCTATAAATTATAGCCACCTGGGGAAAATTTTAATAACTATTAGGTCTAGGTATCACTTTTAACTATTTAAATGGAATGAATTACCCCTCAATATCACAATAAAAAAATATTGTATATAAAAAAAATAAAAAATAAAAATAAATGGAATGAATTATCTCAGGTGGGACCTGGGCATCAGATTAAAAAAAAAATCACCATGTGATTGTAATGCACCTCCAAGACTGAAAAGCCACTGCATCTAAACAAATGGCTTTATTTTTTAATTATTAATTGCAACTCTATTATATGCCAGTCTCTGCTAAGAGAGATGCCATAAAGAAAATGAAACACAAAACTTCTAGCCTTATAGAACTTGCAGTCTAATGAGGGCTAAGTTATTAAATAGCAACAAAAACAAAAATAAAAATACTTAATGACTTCATGTTGTTTTTAGTGTAAGTAAACATCGGGAAACACTTAAGACTGAGAAATTTATTATTGAGTATTTAGTGAAAAATGGGAATGAGGCCAGGAGGATATTGGTGATTTTGGAAGACTTTAACTCTGGGGAAGGAATACTATCAATAGTTGAATAGAGGTAATGCCCCACCCAAGGGCTTCTAGCCCAGGTTGTGCACCCCACTGAAGGTTTTTTTGTACTCTAGTGAGGAGCTGTATGCATCTAGATTGTGTTGGTGGGGATTTTTTCTAATTTATCTTCCCAGAAGTTGTGTCATCTCTTAAATTCATTAGGCCAGAGGTGAGCATTGTTTTCTAATTTGCACTAAGGCATTTTATGAGTATTCAGTAGTCTTGCCATCAGCTTTCTCTGGTCCTTCCTCCCTGCTTTATCTTGTTGGGACCCCAGGGCATTATAACCATAGTGTGGTGAGTGGGGAAAAGGTTGCACAAGATGAAGATAATAACTTTTTATAGAGCCTTGTCATAGTTTTGGGTTTATGCTACAGAAGAAATCCACTGATTTGCTATTTACATTCCAGTTACCCTCTGAATTCCATTCTTAAAGACTTGACAAATCTTTGAGATTGAATTAGAGTAGGATGGAGGGCTAGACTGAATGGATGTGGAGAACCTATTAGGAGTCAATTATAATAATTCAAGTGAAATGATGACTGGCACAGAGCAGACATAGGAAAAATAGTATGGATTCAAGATATAGTTTTAAAAAGGGTGAAGGTTTATCCCAACTAACAAAAAACAAACAAAATGTAAAATTCTCACTGAAATCTATCAACCTCTCATGCCATTTGAATCTGAGGGTAGAAATATGAATATAAAATCTAGAGAAAGAAAAACCTAAAAATAGCCTTGTCTTCACTAAAAATATGAGCAAGAAAAGTGCTCAATATATAATTTTTCCCCTTCAGTAAATATTGTCACATATGACCAGCTCTATGTTTTTAATTACTACGTACTTGAATTAGTATTCCTTGACTTTTCTTAGAAAAATACATATGGATAAGAGAGGAAGAAAATGTGAGATGTCCCTCTTTTCCTTTCCTAGCCAGTGTAGTGCAGTAAGAAAAAAGTATAGTATAAGGTGAGGTTGGACAGATTTTACAGAGTCTCAAAGCCTCGATAAGATGCCTTGGAAATCAGTTGTATAATCTGAGGGAAAATGGAGCTCACAATGTATATGCTGTCCAGACAGCAAATGAAACACTCAGGGGCCCCTCCCTACCAGGGGGTCTCAATTTCTGGTGTCTTTGATTAAACAATCCTGTCTACAACGATGTAAGAAATGTAGTATCTTCTCTCCTCCCAACTTTTCCCTAATGTCAAGAACATCTTTATAACTTATCCATGTTCTCTTTTTCTGTTTGTCCACAACCACATAAGCATCAGTACCAACTTAATATCAATCTTTCTCTTTTCCGTCTCTCATTTTTTATGTTCCTCGCTATCCATAAAAATAACTTTCTCATCAAAAATAAAAGTTGCTCATACCAACTAAGGACTTTGTTTTTCAAAATTAAAAAAAAAACATAAATTCAAAATTACTTCATGGCTGAACATTTTCCCATCATTTGTACATTTCTTTGTTCCTGAAAGTCCTAAGAATAAATGAATTGAATGTTTGATATTTATTTTCTTCTCAATCTCTTGAAAAGTAAACTAGAATTTATTGTAAACATAATAGTTACTGTGAGAATAAGAATTTTAAAAGGACATCTCTGTGGTTTTCATCCATGGTATTTGCTACTACTGTAACATTCTATATTAAGAGTCATCATTTACACTTGAAATCAAAAACTTCTATGGGATTATTCTGCTGGAAAGGTGAACAGATGATTGTTCAAGTAAAACTGAAGCCTGAAGTATAGATGATATATTGTCAAGTGAATATTTAAAGACCAGTTGGCAGTTGCTTTGAAAGGACAGGCATCATAAGAAAGTGAAACATTGTTCTGTGTCATAGCCTAATGTTAGATTTTAAACGGGCCTTCCCAACTGCTTTTCTGTTTTCTTCAATCTCTTATTTGGTCTATAGACACTTAAGCCTCACAGAGGAAAACTTGGATATCTGTAGATTTGTAAAATGTGAATTGAGTTTTGTCTTCACTGTTAATGAAAAGGATGAGGAAATTTCTAGACTGAAGTCTTAAGAAAATTTATCAAATACACATCTCTCCATAGCACATAGTGGAAAGTCAGGTTAGCACATGGTTTTAGATTATCTAAAGAGCTTTATTACATAGATATGCTCAGAAGATATATCATAATAGTTGATGTGTTGCTGCTGGCCTTCTCTCCTTCTTTTCTTCCTTCCTTCCCTCCCTCCCTCTCTCCCTCCCTTTTTCTCTCCCTCCCTTTCTCCCTCCCTCCCTCCCTCTCTCTCCCTTTCTCCCTTCCTCCTTTTCTTTCTTTTTTTCTTTCTTCACAGTAATATAGTACTCCTAGGATAATGTTTTTATTTCTATGAAAACTGACTCCTTAAAAGGAAAAAAAAGTGTGAGATACATAAATTGGTAAGATTTTGGTTAATATAATTTTAAGAGAGGTATCTATAACATGAAAGACAGGCTTTGAAGACTTAAAGACCTGAGTTCAGATCTTTTTATGGCTACCTTTTTTAAAATCCAAATTATCTTGGCCATGCCAATTTCTCTTTACTCCAGTTGTTCAGTAAAAATAATATTATCATCAGAATGATTAAATTTCATAATATGCAGCTATTTGTCTCTATATTTATATGCATAAAGAGCTTTGAGAGCAGATAAGCTGTAATATATCCAGACAATGGAATATTATTCAGCACTAAAAAGAAATGTGTTATTAAGCCATAAAAAGATATAGAAGAAATTTAAATGCATATTACTAAGTGAAGGAAGTCAATCTGAAAAGGTTGCATACTGCTGAGATTCCAACTGTATGACATTCTGGAAAAGGCAAAAGTATAGAAACAGCAAAATGATTAGTGATTTCCAGAGATTAGGGAGAAAAGAAGGATGAATAGGCAGAGCAGAGGATTCTTAGCATAGTGAAAATACTCTGTAGAAGGTTATGTCAGTGGATATATGTTGTTTTATATTTGTCCAAATCCTAAAATGTACAACACCAAGAATGAACCCAATGTAAACTGTGGACTTTGGATGAAAATGATGTGTGAGCGTGGGCTCAATTGTAGCAATGCACCACACTAATTCTAAGAATTTTAGTAGGGAAGGGTGCACATGTGTGGGGAAAAGGGGTGCATATGGACCCTCTGTACTTTCCACTCAGTTTTCCTGTGAACCTAAAGTTTTAGGTTATTTAAAAATACAGTTTATTAACTTAAAAAAATCGAAAAGATGACTGGCACATCATAAACACTAACAGCTATTAGCTATTATTGTCATTACACATTTAAGCCAGAGAACACAATCTCTATTGAATATAGCAAATAATGAAAAGAATATGTATACCCCTTGTTTATATATTTTTTTAAAGAGCCACATCAAGGAGGGAATGGAAAACAAGCCATGAGAGAATGAAAGAGGGATATGGGGTGAGAGAGACAGATTATGCAAAATTGATTTACCCCATGCTTCACTTCTCTGAATTTAGAAAATGACTCAACTTGAGATCCTTTTATGCTGATGGCAATGTAGGTAACAGTTGAGCAACTTGCCTTCATCTGTAGTGACAGGCCCATTCCCTGTCTGAAACTATGCCCCAGAGTTAAAGTCTAGGGTCTCTGCTTCTGTATTTTTCAGTTTTCTTGTTGCTGCTGATGTTGCCTTCACTGTTTCAGTCGTGGTGTCCTTGTAGTTCTGTCTGACTCCCATAGACCTCTCTTAACTACCTCCTCTAGTGTTGGCTTTCATCTATAGAGTATGAGTATATCTTTCAAATGTTAACTTCCTGGAAAAGGTCAGGTACTGAACACTGATAGGTAATTGGTCCTTTGGGCAGGTTTAGTCTATCCAGGGTAAAGAGAATGACAGAAGAAAAATCCTCTCATTGAGTTAAATGGACAAAATGGGGACAATGGATGGAAGAGATTTCTTCTTACTTATTATCTTTATCATTTGGAAGTTAGAAATTATCTGAAAGATGGTTAATCTAAGATACATTCATGAATGTTAAAAATAATTTACTTTCAAAGTTGCCTTGGGACTAGAATACAGTTTTAAAATTTAAATATCTCTTTTACTCTCTTAAATTACTAAGTGTATCCTTATTATCATTTTTATCTGAAATAAGACCATTCCAATCAAACACAATGTTTATTACATAGTTACTAAGCACAAAGTTTTATGCTTTCTACTGTCTTCCTTGTGCCGAGACATAAAAAGTATTTACTGTGATAGTCCCCATTTTACAGTTATAAAAACTGAGTCATGGAAGTAAAATAATTTACCTGAAGTCACTCAATAATTATGTGGTAGTACTGGGATACAGACCCCAACTCTATCTAACTCTAAGGAGAGCTTCTTAATTATGATATCACTCTTCCCTACTAGGGACTTTGAAGAAATTGTTCTAAATTCTATGAGAGACGAGTAAAAAGGACTTTATAAAGAATTGATTTTTCAAAATGAAGAAGAGTAACTCTAGCCAGCCACATATCCTTTGAAGAACCAGCAGGAAATTAGAAAGTATCAATTCAATACCTTGTTAACAGGTCCCATGTAATATCACTGCTTGATGTGATATTGAGTTACTTTTTTAAAAAAATCATATTTAAGCTTCAATTGAAGGTTTTGAAATGTCAAAATAACATCGCCATATGGATAATTACAAGATGTGCTATTTTTGCAACTGTTTTGAAAATAAATAATTAGATGCAGTGTATCACTTACTTGTTTTATTTGTCTTTGATCTCTCTCTGTAGGTCTTATAAAAAATTAAATGAAAATGCAGTATTAAAAAAACCACAGAATAGATCATAAGTTTTCACAAATAATATTGGAGGAGTGCCTTTGAACTATATCCCTGAATTAGAGGAAGTAATCATTGTAATATAGCATAGCGCTTAAGAATGTGGAGACTTAAACCAGATTGCCTCTCCTTTTATCAATTCACTCTGTTAGGCAGTTTTTGTTGCCCCTCCCATTAAAAGACTGAGTCTTTCTGCACTCATTTAATTTGGGCTGACCTTGTGATAGGCTTTAGCTGATTGGATAGGTATGAAGAAAAGTTGTGACATTCTGGTCTTGCATGCTTCCTCTTGTTCTTTCAGTACCCTACCACTGCAGCCACGAAAACATAACTAAACCAGCTTGCTAAAGGATGGGACACACTGTGGAGCAGAGAAGAACCGTCCTAACTCAACTATATTAGACTAGCTAGCCCCAGATGACATGATTGACAGCTGACCACAGATGCATGAGAGAAACCAGCCAAAATTAGTCAAACCTTGTCAAAAGAAAAATTCAACTTAACCCAGTCCAAATGACCAACTCATAGAATCATGAGCTAAATAAATCATTATTATTTTATGCCATCAAGATTTGTTTGAGAGGCTGACCGCGGTGGCTAATGCCTGTAATTCCAGCAGGTTGGGAGCCAAGGCGAGAAGATTGCCTGAGCACAGGTGTTTGAGACCAGCCTGAGCAACAAAGCGAGAACTGTTTTTACAAGAAAGTAAAAAAAAATTAACTGTATGTGTAGCATATGCCTGTATTTCCAGATTCTTGGAAGGCTGAAACAGAAGGATCATCTGAACCCAGCAGGTTGAGGCTACAGTGGCTGCCATGATCATGCCACTGCACCACTGCATTCCAGTCTGAGCAACAGAGTAAGACTCTGACTCAAAAAAAAAAAAAATTGGTACAGGGGATAGTTGTTAGCAACCAAAATGGATACATAGGGGTTCAAACCCCAAATTTAGCTCTTACTGCTTATGTGACCACGGATATACCTTCCAATAACAGATTTCTCATATTTAAAATGGGGGACCATGTGGTGATAATCAACATTGTCCTCAGATATTTGCAGTTCTTGTCCTTTGGGCACCTGGTAGACTACACCATGCCTCCCCCGCCCAGGGTCCTTGAAATTATATGTGACCACATGACTAGCTTTGACCAATTCAATGTCAGTGGAAGTCTTTAAAAGTACTTGTGAAATTGAAAATATTTATTTTCACTACAATTGCAGTGTTCTACTTGGGGATGGAATTCCATCTGTCCCACTAAATGGACATTAAATTTTGTGGTTGTTTTTTACAATTATAAATCCTAGCTGATTGTTGCAAAATTAACAGTACTCTCTTCATAAGGTGTTAGTGTGACAATATATATAAACCTCTAAGCACATTGCCTTGCAAATCTAATGTATTCAATATTAAAAAATATTTATTACTGCCTCTCCAGATTTAAAAAAAAATCCTTAGGAGAAGGGATGTAAATGATTTTTTAAAAATAATTATCTTCTTAATTGATATTCATGCACCATTTTAATATCATCCTACAATAAATCAGGGCTTAAAACTTTGTTTATCTGTTCAGTGTACCAAGAAAATGCAATATAATTGGAGCTTAATATTATTTGCTTCATCTTCAACTCTATAAACTTAATACAATATTAGTTCTTCCACTTTTTAACTACAAAATAATTTTAAAATTATCTTAGGGAGTTGAGGATTATGATTAATATATATTTATAATATTTTCTGTGTTTATCTTAGACTACTTTATAATTTATCACTGTCATCATGCTGTAGCAGTTCAGAAAGATCTGAGTATGAAGGTGAATGTTTAATTTACATTTGTATAAGTATTTGAGACTGCAAGCCATCAACACGCTACCCTATTTTACATAAGGATCTAGTCTGCATGGCGTTTAAAGCACCATCTTTGAATATCTGGCTTGTAAAAGACAAGTGTGCATTGTAGAGCTGTGTATTAGTGGGTTGTAATTACTAGAAGGCAAAGTTTAGTTTAGTAAAGGAAATGATAATCTAAACAATAGAACTCTGTGATAGTGAAGAAAAAAGTACCTTAGACTAGTGCTCTTAACTGGGGGAAATTTTACTTCTAGAAGGAATTTGGCAATGTTTGGAGACATGTTGGCGGTCACTATTCAGTGGGAGGTGTTACTATCAGCATCTAGTCAGTCAGTAGAGGCTGGGGCTGCAGCAAACATCCTTCAATGCATAGGGAAGCACCACACAACAAAGAATTATCCAAAATGTTTACAGTGCTGCCCTTTAGAAACCCCAGGCTAGTGCCTAGACTCTGACCCTGATTATGCTTAAGTGGAGGTTGTCAAAAATGCTAGGTGGTTCTTGAATTGACTATAAAGCCCATTTTAATCTACAAACAACAGAGATATATTAATTGGTGGATGTTTATTATATTATAGGCCATATCAGTTATGTAATTTCAGTTACATAACTATACTAGCCTTCTTTAATTCTTTCATTTTATGAATTATGAATTTTTGTGATTACTAGAACTAGCTAGTCAGAAGTTTGCAAAATATACGTGGTGATTTTTTGCCAAAAAATGCGATTTTTTGCCATTGTATTTTGCGAAAACTGTGATATTGTGTAATTTCACAGTTTGTGATATGTATGTATATATATCTTACATTAGTAGAGGTTGTGACTTTCTGTGCATTCCCTTTGCTTTCGGTGTATTGTTCTGATAGGCCAGTCATTGTCCTCTTCCTTGATTGTACAAGAGGCAGACTGAGAGAGATGGAAGCTGGAGAAGCTGTGGCCCAAAGGAGCTATTTTCTAATACTGGCATTCTTGACCCACCACTGTAGGGCAGAGGAAAGGTGGGCAAGGCGTGATGAAAGCTCTCTGTAGGTTCTAGGCAACTGGTGTAGAACTGATGGGTTTCTACAGCTAGTTTGTCCTGGAATGGGATGCTGAGGTAACTTTTCCATCAGCGGCATTCTCAGATAATCTGATCTGCCCTAGTGCTCTCTAAACCCACTTCCCTTTTTGTAAGATTGAGCAGGCCAGCCTCTAAACTCTTTAGTCTTCTTCTCTTATTCTGTTTCTGATTGGGTGCCAAAAAACATGGAGAGGAATGAAGAAATGAGGTGGGATTTGGTTTGGGAAGGAAGAGATCAGAATTCAGCCTGAAGAAAGAAAAGAAGAAAAATACAAAGATAGATCAGTTTAGCGTACAATTACTAAGCACCTATTGTGTACCAGTTTCTATATTGGGCGATGTGGATAGGTACAATGGGAATACAATGAGGTCTTGTCCATAGAAATGTAGCCAAATCAGTACCTGTTTGCATGGCTACAGGTGTATCACAACACATGTTAGTTTTTTTCATTCAACAAACAATTATTGAGTGAGTGTATACTATGTGGCAAGCACAGCCCTAGGCACAGAACTATAACTTAGAAGGACGCAAGCATGATCTCTGTTTTCGTAATGCTTACATTGTGTGCTAAGTAAAGAGAGAGAGGTGAACCCAGAGTGCTAGAAAACCACAAAAGTAAAATTTTAATCTAGTCTGAGGCTAGAATCTTGGAGAGAACAGGACAGAGCAGGCTGCCAAGGGCAGTTGCTGACCAAGAATACATTTCAGACATAAGATATAGCCTGGTGAAGAAGACATAGAATGGAATTTCAAGCAGAGAAGCTAGAATATGCAAATCCTGTATATGTGAATTGACATGGTGGCCATGGGGTGGCTATGAGTTTAGGAATTGCAGAGCTTAAAAGCAGAAGGTGAAGAAAGAAACTGTAAGGGGAGATTACGGCCAAATTTTGGCTGTTTTGTAACACACATATTATACACACTTAGATATAGGTGGAAGGAAGGAAGAAAGGAAGGAAGGAAAGAAGGAGGGAGGGAAGAGAAGAAGAGCTTCAGTGGTGATTCAGTTATAACAGATGGAAAGGTGACAAGATTGAGGTAGGGAACCACACTTAGGGGGTTATTGCTATTGAGTTCAATAACTGAGTACTGTAATGGGTTATTAAGAGTGGAAAGAGAAAGAATTTCTAGAATATTAAGAAGATCAAATTTGTAGCTTGAGTCACTTGAGATGTGTGCAGATAGGGCACAATTAAACTTTTCTACTTCCTTCCCTTCCTCCTCATGGGTTTGCAGTCCAACTTTATTTATTTTTTGTATGAATTTATGGGGTACAGGTATAATTTTGCTATATAGATATATTGCATCGTAGTGAAGTCAGGGCTTTTAGTGTGCCCATCACCAGAATAACGAACACTGTACCCTCTAAGCAATTTCTTATCACCTGCCCCTTTCTATCCCTTTTTTCTCCTTCCCTAGATTTGTGGTGATGGGATACCAATGGAAATTTTTTTTCTTCCTTTCTTTCTGTGGTTTCCTTTTTCTTTTTTTTTTTACTTTTCATTTCCAATTTTAAAGCAAAATTAGTTACAGATATTATAAGTGTCTGAAGTACTCTTGTATTTTTTCCAAACCCCCTAGAATTGTATATATTATGCAAAATTTCATAGTATTTTTGGGTCAGGAGCTCTAATGCATAGTTATTTCAATGGAATTGTAAGGCAACACACATAAAAACAGTTCTTTTTTATAAGTAGTAATGTTTAATGTACATTGAAATTAATAACTCTGTATCTGTGATATTAATTTTCCATATTTGAGTTTCTGACTTTAAAAAAGTGCTTTAACAATGAGAAAGTTTCACCTGGAGTGTGTGCAGTATATTCAATTTTAGTGAAATATAAGTCTTATGGGAAATCAGGCATGTCAGGAAATTTTCCCGTAGGTAATGGAAATAAAATCAGTCATCATTTTGAAATACATCAAACATTAACACGTACAAAGAATTCCAGGAAGGGGTAGGTATAATAATATGACCAGCAAATACAAACCTATTGAACTCTGCCTATTATAATTAGGTATTTTTATGATTGATACGTATTTTGGCAACATTAGGGCTCAAGTTAAGCCCTGTTGTAACTGGACTATTTTTGACAGTTAGTAAAGAGCAGCCTACTTTTATAATTGTAAATATGCTCTAAAATGTGAAATGGCCACAATTCAGGCATATCATTTTTAAAAAAAAAATTTACTGTGGTGGTACTAAGCCTGCAATAACTGAGGTCTCACTCCAGATACTACAAAATTATATTTTTTTCAAAGGCAAACTAAGAATTTTTATAGACTCGACCAAAAAAATGTTGAAAAGATCAAAAGATTTTCTGAAGCTCCCTTAATTTAGATTCACTTTTCTGGTTATTTAAAATAGTTTTGAGAAGAATGTCAGTTCTGCAGAAAGTTTATAAAACCTAGGCTATATCTGGGCACACTATATATGCTTTCTCATTTCAGCACTGGACTCAATTTTTCCTAGTACTACTTTCTAATAGAGGTTTTCTTTGTGACTGATTATCATTGTTTCGTGTCTATATATCTATGCCAGATCATTTTAGTTAGATATCATTTTGATTCTAATTATGAGATCTTAATCATTTAGCTAGTTCCTAGGGAATAACTTAGTTGCCTACTATTAATGTTATGACAATTTAGCTTTTGAAGTTTATAAAACCTGTGATTAATATTTTTGCCTTATAATAATTCATAAATATTTCATTTGGCAAATGTTCAAAAATATTATTTGAGCATATAAATGTGACATTCATATATATTTTTCTTATTATTGATATGAAACAAATGTAAATAGGTTATGATTTTATTCAAGTTTATATTTTGGGATTAGCCAAGATAAAAAATAAGCAGCTAATAAACAATAAAGTTACTTTGATTTTCATGGTCCAAACATCGTGCCAAGTACTGAGAGAGATTAAACATTTGTATAAACCATAAGTTATGTTCTCATGGAACTTAGGATCTATTTGCAAAAGGAGACCTAACATATATAACAACTGTATCACCATATCAAAGAGTATTTAAGTGTACCCTGACTGTTGAGTGTTAAGAAAGATGACAGATTAGTGTGAAATAATTGCAGCCTGCTCACAGCCATTTTTTATTTAGTCTGCACAGTGGTGAAATTTCTAGAATTTCCTAATGATATTGTCTACCAATACTAGACTCACATTCTTTCATGGCAATTAGCTGGTGCTAATTAAGTGATGTATCCTTTGCACTAAGCATGTGCTCCTCGTGTTACTACATTCTCCACCACTCCCTATTGCTCTGCTAGCACTCAGCCTAAGTGGTTGATCCTACTGACTGTGCTGCTATTTCTCTCAGAAAGAGCAGTGTTTTCTGTATTTGTGTTTCCAAAAAAAGAAAGAGAGAACTTAAGTAATTGACTGAGCTTTGTGTTTTAGATTAAAATAAGAGACAGTTTCTGGGGATAAATTAAGAAATAAAACTACATGCCTAGTATGTGAAAGTGTGAATTTACCTAAATTATGTTGCCCATTTTACTCTTATGTGCCTTGTTCCTAAGGCAATTTGATTTTATACCTCTTGAGGTAGAACAAATCCTGGACATTCAAGTAGCTGGAGAAACTTTATGGGTAGAATGTAAGCCATGCATGACCTTGATGAATGAAGTAGTCAGGCTATATAAAAGAATACTGACATATTAAAGGAGACTCAGTGTGTAAAAAGACTTGTCAATGAAGCAATTAGTGTGGTGTACTTGTTTGTAGAAAGACTCAGCTAGCATGAATAGATAGCGCATAACAAATAGTAGTAGCAACTGTAGTTAGCTCTTTAGAGCAGTGTGGATCAAGCTTAGAGAGTTTTGAAGCTCATAGAGTAAAGTTAGAACCTGGGATTCCAGTTATGAAGAAAGCACTGTCAAGAAATCAGCAGTGCAGTTGTCTTATGAATATGGCATTTGCAGAAGACCCTGCTTGACAGTGCTAAATTAAACAGAAACCAAAGATATAATCAGGGGAATGTTATGATCTAGAGAGTATTCAAAAAATGTAGATGTACTGTGATAAGTCCAGATTTGAATAGTAGAAGAAAACATGTACAAAATGTGCCATCTGGGAGAAATGTTTAAAGAAAGAAAGAAAATGGGAACAGGTACAGAGACATATACCTGGCCCATGCCTCAGGTTATTTTATTTTATTTTATTTTATTTTATTTTATTTTATTTAGCAGACAAGAGGAGGTAGAAAGTAAGCAAAGGAGGTAGAGCATAATGGAGAAGTAGGGAAGGAAATAAGGTCAACCTGTGTCAAGGAAGACAAGAAAGAAGTGAGTTTTAAGCAAGGGAGAGGTAGTCAATAGTGTGAACATATTTTGGACAGGTCAAAGGTGGAAATGCAATCAAATAGATCCTTGTGCATTTGAAGTCACATATTGTGACCAATTTCTCTCAGAGGGTAAATAACTCAGTGTACTGGCTAGGTTTTCTCAGAAGTGCAATCATCCTTTCAAGTTATTGAGCTAACTCTTTCTTCATTGTGTTAGTCATGGACCAAAAGACGCCTATTAACCTAAAAGGTTAATTTGCTTTAAGAGTTTTTTCCCAGCTGCATTATATAAAGCATATACTGATGAAAGAAAGGACTTGTTGTACTGAACCAAAAATGCAAGGAAAATTAAGGAAGTGAGAGTTCACCATGGGTTGAAATCGTCATGGGAAATTCGCCTGAAGATATTGAATTGAAACTAGATTTTGAAGGATGGGTAGGAAATGAAAAGGCTGTGAAAGAGTAAGCCTAGTGATCCATTAGCTGTGTTTGGCTTTAGTTAGTGGTGAGGAAGGACAAAACAAAAATATAAAATCAAAGTTGCATTGTTACTTTTTTCTGATAATTTTTATGATAAGATTAAATATTATCTACAAAACTTAAGAGGGCTTTTATTTTTTATTTGATTTCACTAATCATGAAATTTTATCTCCCACCAGTATGTCTCAAATCTCCTGCTGAATTTTTCAGCATAAGAAGAAGAATAAATTTTATAACTTAATAACTATCCTGTGCTTTCCAATATGGTAGTCAGTAGTCACATATGGCTATTGAAGTTAAAATTAATAAAAACTAAATAAAATTTACTTCCATAGTTGCAGTAGCCACTTTTCAGGTACTCAGTAGCTACATGTGCCTACTGCATTGGACAGCACAGGATGACATTGGACGTATGAATATTTCCATCATTAGAGAAAGTTCTACTGGACAGCACAGAGAAATCAATAACATACTTTTGTAGTTGCCCTGCAGTTGAAGATGGTTGATTTTCCTAGTAAAAACAAGCCTATAAGTATGGGATATAGGAATCATTTATATGCTGGGACTCTAGCTGGCTTATTTAATCATTGATAACTCAGCAAATATATGCCGAAAGCTCACTTTGCATCAGGCACGGATCTTGACTTTGGAGATACAACAGTTATCCCAAAACAGATACTAGATATATTCATGTCATTTAGGGAGCTACATGTCTAATGAGAGAGACATTGTATGATATAGAATTACAATTGTGGTATACATAAAGGGAAATATATGATTCCATGAGAATATGACCATTTGCCCTGTTTAGTCAAGGTATTCCTTCTCCATAGATGTGAGATAAAAATCTGAAGATCAAATAGAACTTTCTTTAAAAAGACAGAAAAAAATGGCAGGAGTACTGGAGATGTAGGAAGGAGACCATTTTAAGCAGGGCAAACAAAATGTATAAAGTTTCACTAGAACAAGAGAGCAAGGCACTTTTAACATGGTAAAAAAAGAAGTAAAAATTAAAACACTAGATTTCATCTGTTCCTAAAAGAACATTGGATATTGAAGTTCCAGCAGTAGCTGATGGCTAAACAAGTTGTTATTGATCTATAAATTATTTGAAAAAATAGACGCTTCTTAGCAATTGAGTATTAATCACTTTCCTCAGTAAGGCTTTTTCTCGTTGTGTTGACCTCTTCACTATCTTGGCCCAGATCCATCTTCCTACAAAAGATAATCCAGTTTTAAGTCCTGTTAAATCATCAATGAGAAAATAACACACGTGGAACACACTCTGGAGTGGAAAAACACATTTGTACTAATAATACAAAAGCTGCACTGTGAAATTAGGGTATAATGCTAGAATTACTGTGGTTAACCTCTTATTCTTTGTAGTAGAAAGTTACGAAGACATAGTGTGCTGCAAACCTATCAACACAGCGTTTCCATGGTTGCTCAGGCAAATAAAATGCAGTTCTTGGTAAAAGAGTAAAGGTGACATTGGGACTTGTTCAAAGCAAAAGTAAAATTGTATTGCGCCAGTTGCTCACAAAACATCCTTTTAAAGAACAAAGAGGTTTTCAGATGCTCAGTCATTGGGATTAAATTAACATGACATTGTGAGATTCCTTTTGGGATATGCAATGCACCCTGTATGGTGACACAGTTGGCATGATACATTTTAAGACTGCAATGAGATTCAAGGAATATAACAAAACCAGCTTGTTTGTGTTGTTATTGAAGTGACCTGATATTCGACTTTAGAAATGCTTAGTGTCAGAACTGTAATATACTCAAGAAGGATCTCAGACTTGGAAAGCATCTTTGTCAGCTCTCCCTTCCACTTCTTGATTCCCCCTAAACAGCTCCCTCTGGTAGTTGTGTTCTGTTTTAAAACAATATTCCCACCATCAGTGGTGTCACTATTTAGACTACTTGTAAATGAATTAGTAAATGAGTAGACTACATATGTGCAGTCTGTAACTGTATTACACAAGGAATGTGCAAAATATATATTTTGCTTTAAGAATACAATATTTTACATAAGTGCATAAATATTATTATATCACATTTTAGGATTTTCTTTCTCTCGCATACACACACACTTTCCTCTTAGGTTTATTTTCCTATTCCCCTGACTCTCTCTATTCCTGTATCAGCTGTGCTAACATGGGAAACCACGCCAACAATTTAGTATACAACAACCCAATTTAATTCCATGTTGCTATGGTTTGAATGTATCCCTTCCAAAATTCGTATTGAAACTTAATCTTTAATACAGTAGGATTTAGAGGTGAGGTCTTTTGGGGGTGATTAGGCCATGAAGGCTCCTCCATCATGAATGAGATTGAGACCCTTATAAAAGAGGCTTTACACAAAGATTGGTCCTTATTTTGCCCTCCCACCTTCTATATAGCATCTTCTCCTTCTACCATGTGAGGATCATTACTAGGTCATTACTAGGTACCACAAGTTGGCACCTTGATCTTGGACTTTTCAGTCTTCAGAGCAGTGAGAGATAAATTTCTATTATTCATAAATTACCTAGCCTTTGGTATTGTGTCATAACAACACAAACAAACTAAGATACACACATGTTCAATTGAATTGTTTAGATACATACCATACATACAAGTATATTTGTATATGTATGTATATTTGTGTGTATTTCTGTGTGTGCATGCATTGGCTACAATTCCTAAATTCTATACAGTGTCTATAAGATGATATTAAATTATGCATAGTTTTCTGCACCTTGATTGTATAGTTGGAGAGTGTTCTTTTTTGTGACTTCCTTTTATTGACCCTATGGGATAATAAGAAAAAAATGCCTAATCTCTGTTTCAAATGACAGTATTTATAACCCATGAAAATGTAGGAAATCATTTCATTTATACCAATATGACAGAATAGATACTATTACTAACTCTTTTTGGCATAGTATGACAAAATCTACTAGATAAGATTTTGTAAAAGGATATCTTTTTCATACATAGATAAGCTGACAATAAAATAAAGCATCTATTCAGAGGCCAGAAATGATAAGAAAGCAGAGTAGGTGAGCACTGGAAGAAGTGTCATCTGTTTTTAGGTGATCTCAAGCTTGGTCTTAATGGGTCACAATCACTAAAGATAGGGAGAGAGGGAAGGTTCTGTGACTAAGTAGAGGAAAGCTTTCATCACAGATCTCAACAGAAAGCCAGGTCCTTAAGAGGATGATGTGCTCACAGAGTAAACTAGAAAATATCTTGTCCCTCAGGAGATTGCGAGGCTATGTTCTTATTTTGGCAATATGTTCTCTGCCAATTCCTAGAGAAAGTAAAAAGGCATGCACATTTTAGGTTAGGCATATTATTTATGTAAGCTCAAGCAAAAATTAGGTTTTAAGTAGTTATGGACTGAAAGTTGTGAACACCTGACAGAAACAGTCAAACAATATTTCTAAAGCAATGCATCATTAACCAGAACCTGTAAATGATTTTGTAGATAGACTTCCAATAAATGAATTCATAAATAAACAGGTAAATAAATCATAATAAAATAAACCATTCTAAAAATCAGCCGAAACATTTGGATCAGTCCCACAGAAATTGTAGCTAGTAAAATGTTCAATGCAGAATATAAAAATGTTTCTTAAATTTTTAAAATGTGAAAGGCAAAAATATAAAAATAGTTGTTACAGTATAAACATGACCAGAAATGTTTGATTAAAAATAATTAGAAATAAATAATTTAAAATATTATGAAACATAAAAGTCATTGGATATCTATCAGATCAAACACAGTTGGAGAAAAAAATGTTTAAACCAGAAGATAGATCTAAATTACTCAGAGTAGATTTTAGGGTTACAAAACCATAAAATATGAAAGAAAGTTGAGATCTGGAGGACAGAAAAATCTGTTCCAAGGTAGGTCTATTGAAGTTTTAGAAAGAAGTAATGCTGGTAAAGCAATATTCAAAGAGTAATTGTCAAACATATAAAGATTAGATGAGAAATATCTGTTCTTGAGTTCCCAAAGTCCCAAAATATCAAGCAGGATATATAAAAATAAACCCATTCCTAGACAAATACGAGTGAAATTGCAGAAATCAAAGACCCCCCTCCCAAAGTTAAAGGATCCTATTAAAAGAGACAGACGACTTTAAAAAACTAAAATTAAATAGAAATTTGCTTTTTACCTGCAAAATTGAGAGGGAGAGACAGTAGAAAAATGTCAAGGTGCTGAGAGATAGTAACTATCAACCTATAATTACATCCAATGAAAGCTTCCATTAAGGAGTAGTACAAAATGCAAACATTTTTAGACCAATAGTAGTCAAAAATGTATACTATCAGAAGACTCTAACTGAAGGAACTCTTAAAGAATACATGTTGGGGGAAGATAATAATTCAGAGGGAGAGGTGAAAGATATGAAAGAATGCAAAGTAAAGAAAATGGGAAATGTCTGAGTAAATATAAGCAAAAATTGACTATATAAAGCAATATCAATAATGTCAATTTCAGGAGTTTAAATATTCAAGATTACACTGAACTTTTGGAAATTAATTAGAACTCAATAATTTAAAAAAACTTGCAACTAAAACAGTAGATAAAAGTTACCATTTTAATGCTTATATTAACAAAGAAAAATACTGCAATAAATGAACTAGCCATCTCTCTTGATAGGAAAAAGAAGAAAAAAATCCCAGCATAATCTTAAATAGCAAAAATTAATGAGAAATAAAAGGCAATATAGGGAAAAAATACATAGCCAAAAATTGTTCTTTAAAATGTTTAATATAATTAACAAACTTTGTATAATTATAATTTGGAATGAAAGAAAAGAGTCAAAAGTAAACAATATTCAGAATAAAGAGAAGGTTAGACAGATGCATCAATAATTAAATGATACATATAAACAATAAGATATGAAATCAATGTGTTAGAGGACAACTATTCACAGGTCTCACATTTCTACACATTTTGCAAGTGAGTGACAGTTTTTGTTCCTGATTATCTTTATTTTTTCCAACAGTTTTAGCTTGCATTGGAGTTATGCATTTTTTACAATTAAAAATCTGATATTGATACCTTATCATTAACCAAAGTCCACAGTTTACGTTAAGTTTCACTTTATAGATTTTGAAAAAATGCATGTTATGGAAAATACAGAATAGTTTTACTGCCCTATTTTCTGTACTTCACCAATTCATCTCCACCCTTCTCTCAAATCCTTCAGAATCACTGATCTTTTTTTACTATTTCTATAGTTTTGACTTCTCCAGAATGTTATATAGTTGGAATCACACAAACTGGCTTCTTTCACTTAGCTGTATGCATGTAAGGCTACTATAGGTCTTTTCATGACTTGATAGCTCATTTCATTTTGTGGCTGAATAATGTTCCATTGCGTGATTGTATACTGATGTTTGTTTAATCATTCACCTGTGGAACAACATCTTGTTTGCTTCTAATTTGGGGTAATTATAGATCAAGTTGGTATAAACATCCATATGCATGCTTTTGTGTGGACGTGGTTATTCATCAATTGAGTAAATACTTAGAAGCTCAATTGCTGAGTCATGTGTTAATATATATTTAGCTTTTTGAGAAACTGGCAAACTGTCTTCCAAGTGGTTGCACCATTTTGTTATTGAATGAGAATTGTTGTTTCACTCAGTACTTGCCAGCATTTGATATTACCACTGTTTTTTATTGTAGCCATTCTGATAGGTGTGCACTTATAACTCATTGTGGTTTTAACTTGCATTTGCCTAATGGTAAAAGATGTTGAACATCCTTTTGAGTGAGTATTTGGCATCTGTATATCTTCTTCAGTGAAATGTGTGGTCATGTCTTTTACCCATTTTCTAACTGCATTTTTGGGCTTTTTAATGCTGAGTTCCTTATATATAGTAGATACTAGTTCAATATCAAATATCATTTTCTACTATTATCAGTTAGGAAGCATTTCCTTTTCTTGTATTTTCTGAAATATTGTAGAAAATCGGCATATTTCTTTCTTAAATGTCGGTAGAATTTGCCAGTGTAACCATCTAGGTCTAGTGCTTTGTTTTTTGGAATGTTGTTACTGATTCAGTTAAAAATAGATTATAATAGAAAATCCTATTCAGATTTTCTGTTTTACGAAACAGTGTTTCTACCTTGGTGAATGTTCCATGTGAGCTTGAGAAGAATGTGTATTCTACTGTTGTTGGATAAAGTATTCTATAGGTATCAATTAAATCTGGTTTATTGATGGTGCTGTCCTTACTGGGTTTTTTTGCTTGCTGGGTCTATCAGTTACTGAGCGGGGTATTGAAGTCTCCAACTATAATAATGAGTTTGTCTATTTCTCCTTAAGGTTTTATCAACTTTTGTCACACATATTTTGATGATCTGTTGTTGGATGCATATATATTAAGAATTGTTTTGTCTTTAGGAAATTGATCCCTTAATTGTTGTGTGATGCTCCTCTTTATCTCTGATAGTTTTCACTACTCTGGAGTCTGCTTTGTGTGAATTACATATAGCTACTCCAGCCTTCTTTTTAATAATATTAGTATAATATACCTTTAATCACCTCTTCACTTTAGAGTTCTCTGTGATTTTATATTTAAAATGAGTTTTTTAATAGACAACATATAGTGGAACTTTGTTGTCTGCATTGAAAGCCTCTGTCTTTTATTGGAATAGTTAGGTTATTTACATTTAAAGTGCTATTGGTGTTGTTGGATTATATATTTACCATGTTTTCAATGATTTTTTATTTGTTGTATACTTGCTCTTTTTTTCTTTTTTTTAACTTTTCTTACTTTTATGCTTTCCCTGGTTTTAATATAATATTTATATATAATATTATATTATATTTGTATAATATATGTAATATATAATTATATAATATATTTTGATATATAATATATTTTCTATTAGCATATCAGCTATATTTTTACAAAAAAGTTATAGTGGTTTCCCAAAAGTTTGCAATATACATTTATAACTAATCTAAGTCCACTCTAAAATAACAGTATTTGATAAAATAACAGTGAAATAACTCACAGATAATGCAAGTACTTCATAACAGAATGTTCCTAACTCCTCTCTCTTATCTCTTGTAACATTGTTGTCATCTAATTCACTTTTACTTATGTTGTAATTTTTAATTTATTTTAATTTAATTTAGTATTTTTAGAGTCAGAGTCTCACTCTGTCACACAGACTACAGTGATTGGCAAGATCATAGCTCACTGTAAGCTTGAACTTCTGGGCTCAAATGATGCTTCTATGTCTCAGCCTTCTGAGTATCTGAGACTGCAGGCCCATGCCACTACATCTGGTTAATTTTAATTTTTTTTTTGTAAAATGAAGTCTCACTATGTTGCCCAGGCTGGTCTTGAATTTTGGGGTTCAAGCAGTCTTCCTGATTCAGATTTCCCAAGTGCTGGGATTGCAGGCATAAGCCACCACACCCAGTTTACGTTTGTGATAATTACCCAATATATTTACCATTGTTACTTTGAAAAAATTATTAAATCAATTTAAAATAAGGAATACAAATTCTATTTTATCTTCATGTATTTATTTTCTTTTGCTCTTCCTTTCCTTATGTAGATCTGAGCTTGTGACCTATATCATTTTCCTTTTCTGTGACTTTTTTTGCAAGGCAGATCATCTGATGACAAATTCCTTTAATCATCTATTTTTGTTTGTGGTAAAAAGTTTTTATTTACCCTTCACCTTTGGAAGATACATTTATTGGATGAGAACTTCTAAGTTTGTGGGTTTATTTTCTTTCAACTCTTTTAAACTTTCACTTCGTCTCTTTTGAGTGCATTGTTTTTGACATGTCTTCAAGTTCCTTGATTCTGGCTTCTGCCATGTTAAATCTACCCACCAAAAGCCATCTTCATTTGTGTTACAATGTTGCTGATTTCCAGTATTTCTTTTCGATACTGTATTAGAGAATCCACCTCTCTTCTTCCAATATCCATATTTTTTTGTTGTCTACTTCTTTCATTAGAGCCCCCAACAAGTGAATCATAGTTATTTTAAATTCTCTATCTGATAATTCCAAAATCTGTATCATATCTTAGTCTGATTCTGATGTTTTCTTTATCTTTTCATGCTGCATTTTTCTTTGTCTTTTAGTATGCCTTGATATGTTTTGTTGAAAGCCAGACAAGATGTGTTGGGTTATAGAAACTGAGTTAATTAGGTATTTAGTGTGAGATCCTATGTTAATCTGGCTAGGATCTGAGCTGTGTTTAATATTTGCTGTAGCTTAAAGTGCTAGAGGCTTAAATTTCAATATTATTTTCCTCTGTTTTCTTTAGGCTTCCCTAATAACTTATTCTTAAATAAAATCTATGGCTTTAGCTCTCTCAGTTGAAATCCACATTATAATACTAAAATCCTATTGATCCAGTATTAAGGTGTTTGGGAGGGGAAATACTTGTATAATTTTATGATTAATTCTGTCCTCCACCTCTGGTGGGCCTGAGCTCTAGGCTGTGACCATTGAAAAACTTTCCTTGCCTTTAAAAAAAATTTTTTTTTATTACATAAAACAAGGAGGACGGGGGGCTGGAGTTTTCCAAATGTCCTTCCCCCATGCTCGATAAGGCTCTAGTCAAGTGGTTTTTCATAAAAGATAGGTTTTTATTAAAGATAATGCTCTGGAAGTATTTCCAATCAAGTTCTTTTCCCCTAGGAGTATTTCAAATGGTTAGTTTTTCTTCTGCTCAAAACATGAGATTTTTCAACAATCTGCTCTGTAAGAATCTGGTAATATTTCTGGAGGTGAGCCATGTGAAAGCGTGGGAACCTCTTAAGGTTGGGCTCCCAGAAGTTTTTAACTCTTAAGCTAATCCATAATTGGGCTCCATAAATTCATTAAAGCGCAATTTAATTTTTTCCACTATGTATTGGTTCTCGTGGCTTCTCGCCCAGAGAGCGGATCTCAGCTGTGATATGCTATATTCAGCTTTCTTTCCAAATTTCATAGTGGTGGTTTTGCTCCCATATTTCATGGTGGTGGTTTGCCTGATAGCCTCAAATCCTGATAGATCCAAGGAAAGCCATTGACTTTTAGCTTTTTTCTTGTTGTGAAAATGATTGTGATTACTTCCAAGTCCTTTATATATTAGAGCTGAAACCGGAAATACAGACTATCTTTCAAAGATGTATTCATAGCAAACTAAATGAGAGAGATAGCTTTTCTCTTTAGAAAAAAGTATGGGTTTGCTTAAGTTTTGGAAGACAAAGGTAATATCTCTCAGGAACAAAGGTTAGGCAATCTTTGCTCATTACAGAAGACTTGGGTTTTTTAACCTAGTGTTTCTTTTTTATGATGATTCCCATTTCCTGTGCAAGTCTTTCTTGGCCTTCTCATCTTTGCTCTGTGAGAATTAGAGTTTAGGAAGCCAGCAAAATAAATACTGGTAGTCCGACTTTTGCCTTTGTTGTGATAATAAACTGTCCATTGTTTCTGACTCAGTTTTCCTGTATCCTGCTGGCATCTATAGAACTGTGGCTGGCTAACTTTTTAGCTTGGAAGTTAAGTAAAATGTCAGATTCCTCTCAGTTTTTCACACATTATGCCAGTAAATTTACAAGTATTAGTGAAAGGGAAAAACTACTAAAATCTACAGTTGCCCCTTGGTATCTACAGGGGATTGGCTCCAGCATTCCCCATCCCCCACAAAATTCTCAGATGCTCAAGTCACTTATGTAAAATGGTATCATATTTGCATATATTCTATATAGATCCTTTCATATATATATATATATATATATGCTATATATATATATAGCAATATTTATCGAGCTTTTATCATGGGCCAGGCATATAAAATAACAACTAACACATAAAATTATATTTTTAATTACATATTAACTGATGGACTCCACAGTAAAATTCAAAGGATTCAGTTATTCACTCTGTCAGTGTTTACTAAACCCTACTATGTATCAGGCATTGTGATGAATGGTGGGAAAGTGTGAGTGAATAACAGTCTTACTTATAAATCACTTGCAGGCTACTGAGAGATGTACAAGGAGACATACACTTTGAATGCCAAGTGACAAGTGTCATACAATGGGATCTGTTCAAAGTGCTGGCAGTTACTACTATTTCCTTGGGAAAATCAAAGAGGAATTCATGGAAGAGATTGTTGTATATTTTAAAACATCTCTAGATTACTTGTAATACCTAATACAATGTAAATGTTATGTAAGTAGTTGTTATACTGTTTTGTTTTTAGTTTGCATTAATTTTTTTCAACTTTTTTTAAAATTTGAGGTTGATTAAATCTGCAGATGCAGAACCTGTGTATATGGAGATCTGACTATTTATTCTTCTATAGCCGAAGCTCATTTGGGAAGAAATAGAGAACATAAATAAAAATGAATTAATACTTTACAATTTTATCATTACAAAACTAGGTTCAGATTGTTTTTAGATGACTTTTAGCAAATATTTAAGAAGGAGATAATTTTAATTTTATAAAAATATTTCTTCAGAGAATAGTAAAAGCAGAAACATTTTCACTCTTTTTAGGAGGTTATTATAACCTTGATAAACAAAAACAGACGGCTCGGTGGCTCAGCCTGTAATCCCGTGCTTTGGGAGGCTGAGGTGAGTGGATTGCCTGAGTCCGCGGGTTCGAGACCCGCCTGGGCAACTTGGCGAGACCTTATCTCTACAATAAATAAAAAAAAAAAAATAGCTGGGCGTGGTAGCGCACGCCTGTAGTTCCAGCTACTTGGAAGGCTGAGGCGGAAGGATCGCCGGAGCCCAGCAGGTCGAGGCTGCAGTGGCCGAGAGCGGCCAATGCACTCCAGTCTGGGCGACAGAGTGAGACTCCAACTCAAAAAAAAAAAAAAAGAAAAGAAAAATAATTACAATAACAAAATCATCCTATATGAGGAAGATGATTTGTCAAGAATCTCATTCTTCAGCACAGATGCAAATAAATGAATTTAGCAATGTATCAACAGGGCATACATCCTGACCAATTTAAATTTTATGCAGGAGTACTAGATTAATTTTATATTATATAACTTACCACATACCACATTCATATTGAAAAATAAAAAAACAAGAATACCATGTCAATAGATTTTTTTTAATTGGATAAAATGTAATGACCACTTATGATTAAAGTATATTTTAAATTGTAAATATAGATTAAAGCTCAGTGAAGTGTTCCACAAAAAAGCACCATTGTCAAAGAGAAAGCATAAAGCATTCACGTTAAACATCAAGATTAAGACAAAGATGCACATTGTTAACATTTACATTCACTGTTAATTGAAGGTTCTGGGCAGCACAATTAATTAAAAAATACAAATAAATTAAGAAAAGCAAAATAAAATTCATTTGGAATCACAAAGGCTAAATCAATTTTGAGAAAGAAGAACCAAGCTGGAAACTTCAGATGTTCTGATTTCAAAGTATATGAAAAAGCTTAAGTAAACAAAATATTATAATAGTGAGGTAAAGACAGACATATAATACAATGAAACAGAATGAAGAACTTAGAAATAAATTAACATTTGTATAGTCAACTGGTCTTCAACAAGGGTGTCAAGAATACACAATGGTTAAAGGACAATCTTTTCAACAAATAGTGTTGGGAAAACTGGATACCCAGGCACAAAATAATGAAACTGGAGCCTTAGCTTACATCATGCTTAAAAATAAACTCAAAATAGATTAAAGGTATAAGACTGAAACTGTAAATCTCCTAGAAGGAAATATAGAATAAATACTTCATGACATTAGTTTTGGTAATAATTCCTTAGCTCTGACACCAAAAGTACAGGCAAAAAAAAAGTAAAAGTAATCAAGTGGAACTACTTCAAACTAAAAGGCTTCTGCACAGTGAAGGAGACAAACAGCAGCGTGAAAGCAATTTATGGAATGAAAGAAACTATTTGCATACCACTATCTGATAAGGGGTTAATCTCCAAAATGTATAACAATCTCCTGCAATTCAAAAAGAAAAAAAATAATAACCCAATTAAAGAATGGTCTAAAGACTCAAGTAGAAGTTCTTCAAATAAGACTTAAAAATGGTCAACAGGTATATGAAACAATGCTCAACATTACTAGTCATCCGGGAAACGCAAATCAAAATCTCAATGAAATATTACCTCACACCTGTCAAGATGGCTATTTTCAAAAAACAAAACAGATGACAACAAGAGTTGGAGAGGATGTAGAGCCAATATACTTTTGGTGACAATGTAAAATAGTGTAGCCACTATGGAAAACAATATGAAGTTTCCACAAAAACAACAACAACAAAACAAACAAACAAACAAAAACATTAATAATAGAACCATATGACCCAGCAATTCCACTTTTGGTTATTTATCCAAAGAATTAAAATCAAGAATACAAAGATAAATAATTATCCCATATTCATAGCAGCATTATTCACAATAACCAAAAAATGTAATCAACCTAAATGTCACTATCAGTTGAATGAATTTTTAAAAATGTTTTGCATACATATATATGCAATGAAATATTATTCAGCCTTAAATAGTAGGATATTTTGCAATAAGGAACAACATGCATAAAACTTCAGGGCACTATACTAAGTGTAGAAAGACAATGCATGATTCCATTTATATGAAGTGTCTGAAATAGTTAAATTCATAGAATCAAAGAGTAGAATGGTGGTTCCCAAGCGTTGAGAGAAGGGAAAAATGGGGTGATACTAATCAATGGGCATAAAGTTTTAATCAAGTAAGAGAAATAAACTCTAGTGATCTGCAATATAATATTTTACCTATAGTCAACAGCATTGTATTGTACATTTAAACATTTGTTGAGAGGATAGATCTTGTGTTAATTGTTCATACCACAATGAAAAAAATGTACCATAAAGCAAATTTTTAAAAATTTGTCAACACACTGGAATAAGATACTTGTAAATATGTAATATGTGTATGTTCATATATATACTTACACAACAAATACCAAATATATACACACAAAATAATTAGTGTATTTTAAAAATTCTCTTACAAATCAAAAAGGAAAAGGATTTAAAGGTATGGAAAATGTGCAAAAAGCATTATTTAAGAGACAACATGAATCACCAATAATTATGTAAACACATGGTTAATCTTAGTAATAATAGTAATGCAAACTAAAACAATAATATCACATTTTATATCCCTGAGATTGGCAAACATATAAAAAATGAAAAATATGACAATATTAATAAAAATAAGAGCCGGGCACAGTAGCTCACACCTGTAATTCCAGCACTTTTGGAGGCCGAGGTGGAAGGATTGCTTGAGCCAGGAGTTCAAGGCTACAGTGAGCTGTGATCCTGTCACTGTACTCCAGTCTGGGCAACAGATCACGACTCAAAAGATAAGTAAATATAAATATAAATAAGATTGAGAAACAAAAGAGCATTTATTATCAAGTTGTACATATTAAAACTTTTAAACTGTTTGTCAAGCAATTTGGAGTTATATGGTAGAACAATAATGACAAAATAATAATATGAAATAATAACAATAATGAAATAATAATAATAACCTTAAGGGGCAGCAATTGGATTTCTTTGCACAAGAAGAATCTCTTCTGTATGTGTGCTAGAAAACACAGAGCTTCATTAAAGCTCTGTTTGTTAAGACAAATAACTAAGAGATAATCTAAATGTATATCTACAATAAAGTTTTCAGATAAATTGTGATGTATTAATACAACAAAATATAATGCCACAATACAAGTGAATAAACCCAATCTACAAGCATCAACATGGATAGGTCTCACAAATTAAATTTCAAAGAAAAGACGCAAACACTGCCTATATTGTGATTTTTGTTCTGTAAACTTCAGAAAATGTTTTGCATAAATTGAAAAACTAAGCAATATACTTTGATATGAACATTGAATATTACATAAATTACCCAATCATTTTTAAAAAGGAAAGAAAGTGATTTGCACAAAATTGTGCACAGTGTTTCCTCTGGCATGGAAGGAGGTAGAGGAAAGTAAGTGGGGAGGAGCAAAGAGTGTGCCTGCAGGTAACTGGTGATACTTTATTTCTTATAGAAGGTGGTAATGACCTTGATGTTTGCTTTTGTCATTATTTTTCTGAAGCATGCAAACATACTATACACCGTTTGTAATGAATAATTCATATCTCCATAAGTAGTAAAATATATAGATATAAATTGCTAAACAATTTAAAGTAAACTATCATTCTGGTCTCTCTGCTCACCTGTCTGTCATCTTCTTCACCCCAGAACTCCCTTCTTTGTCAAAAAATGCATTGAAATATTTTTCAGTCATCTAAAAGCCTTAATCCTCTCCAAAATCCTACAGCAAATAGAAAAATTTTTTATATTTATTAGACTCTAAGAATTTTTTTCATATTAAATATATCTTCTTGCTCCCAATCTGCTCCCCTTGGTCACAAACAGCCTGGGCATGTACCCCTAGAAACTCTAAGTTGGAGGAGGCAGCATTCAAGCTGGCAGTCTGGATGTTGGTACCTCACATTGGACCCAGAGGGAGGGATGTCATGGCCATCTGAGTGTAGGAGGGGGCTATCCCTTGCAGCCTGTGTAAGCTGAGGTGACGGTGCCACATGGCCAAGGGAAAGCCCTGGAGAAGCCTGCTAAGTAGGAGCTAAATTGCTCCAGTCCTCTTTCCAGAAGAGGGTCAGTTTTAAATTTACGTGCTTTCCCAGCTGACTTTACATTACAGAGGGTTGAAAGCAACTCATTACCAAGTCTGAGAATAGCATTTCTTCTGATGTTCTCTTTTCAAACTCTGTGAAGACTGCATTATCCTGCCTCTTGTACCAAGTTTTTTTTCTGTTCTGTGGTCAATGTGTTTCATGGGAACTTCTCAAGTAACAAATGAAACGAACCCAGGTTGTGAAAAATAGGACTTTTGTATTGGTCTAGGTTTAGCTATGAGCTCCAGCATTTTAACTGGAGGGAGTTTCATTTTGAAAAAGAAAAAAAAAAAAAGTCTGCCACTTGCCAGAAAAGGCTCTGTGACAGCAGGTCAAAGTGGCAACAGATGTCTTTTATTTTTCCATTTTTAAAAAATTTATTATTTTATTTGTTTTAATTTAAAGATGTTAGGTACAATTCAGGATTAGGTATACAGGTTGTCATCGTACAGGTAACGTTTGGACTTTCCATTGGTCCTCACTTTGCCTGGTTTGAGATAAGTTACCCTCATTGACATTATGTGCCTCCCACCCTCCCTCCCCAGGAGGTTTCCAGCTACTGCCAATCCCTTTCTTACAGTATTATGGTAAATGCTCAGGGTCCACTTATGAGTGAGAACATGTGGTACTCTGTTCTTGGTTTCTGTGAGAGATCACTGAGTATTATAGACTCCAAATCCATCCAAGTATTTTAAAGAATAGTGGGGGTGGGTTGAACTGCTGTCAGTGAGAGCTGGCGAGGTATCCTATGTTGCTTAACATGTGTTTGCACCAGCCACACTGGTGACTCCAGAGGCTCTTGGTGACCTAGAAAGTGCCAATCTTTCTTTGTACTTCCTAAATCAAAGACTTAATCTCATGGGGATATTGGATAGTCACTAAATTTTTTAGGATCTATCATTATGATCAGTCATTTATACTCCCAAAGGAGTTGGAGAATTTATAGAATCACAAGCTAGGAGATCTTTGCAACACTTGTGGTCATTGTGTCCTTGATATTGATCATCATGGTAGGCCTTTGCAATGTACAGGCAAACATTCTTGTGTGCATAACAATCAAATCATACTTGGAGCATTTTTAGTTATCTGTGTGAAAGGCCTGGACATTGCCATCAAAGAGCCATCATTTGTGCTGCAACATTCCTTGGCCTGAATTTTGCTGTTAAGGTTTATCATATGAGTGAGAACACAGATTAATCACCTAAACAGGGCCCTGGATGTATTCAATACTTCCATAGTGACTCCAATATATTAAGTATTCTTTTCAACACCATTAACTTGTTCAACTATTTTTTAAAGGATTGTCAAGATATGCCTGTTGATAAGTTCAAGGTTGTAGTATACTATGGTTGTGACTATGAATATCCATTGCACTCCAGCCTCCAACCTAGGCAACATAGCCGGACCTCTTCTCTCTTCTCTAAAAAACAAAATAAAACCAAATATATGCTTTTTGTCAGAGAATACAAATAATTTGAGAAGCTCAGAGACCTGTACCAAAGACACTTGCTGATATGGAGTTTCCTTCAGTGTTACAATATATACAAAATGTTAAATTGTTCTTGGTTAGAGATTTGACTGTTGAAGACAGACCAGATTTCTTATATTTACTACTAAATCCAACATAGAAAAACTAGCGCATGCCTCACTTCTTTTTCGTAATGGGTGGCACTTTCAAAACTGTTCCCAGTGTTTTTCAACAACTATATACAATTTATGTCTTTGTTGAATCCAAAAATTCTGGAAACTATTCACTTGTTTCTGTATAAACAACTGGAAAAAATTGAGCACTGTATAAATATTTATTTAAAAATTTGGTGTCCTGTTGTGTTTTTCTGTGTTTCTCAAAAAAAAAAAAAAAGTAAATAAATGAGTTTTAGAATTTTTAAGATTTTCTCCCCAGAATTATATTTTCAGGTTTTTGGTTTTTCAGAATTATGATTTTGGGAGTTTTCGATTTTCTAGGTTTTGATTTTTCAGTATTTGAACATCTAGGATTGTATCATTTAGAATTATGACCCAAACTCAACACTTTCTGGTCTGAAGTAGTTTTAACATATACAACATTTGATTAATTGAACTTCTTTGCAGTTAATTATTTCAACCAGTGTTAAATTATTCAGTTATTGAATTTACAGATCCACTTCTCAATGATATCCGACAAACGTTTCATTTCTGAAAATGTATGGACTTTTTTTTTTTAATGAAGCCACAGTGTCATTATCACACCTAACAAAGTTAATAACAATGTTTGGACATTTGAAAAGATTACTTTAAAAATCTGATTAACTATAATGACAAAGTAACAGAGAAACAAATCTGCCAAAACAGTTCTAAATACCCCTCGCCTCCCAATTGCTAGATAATGGTACTCTCCGAGAATAATGCTTGTTACCTACATGTCACAGTTTTTCTGTCCAATTTCAATTTTCACAAGAAGAAAATTGTTTTTTTTTTCTTTTTGGAAAGTAAAATCTTTTGTCTTAAGTGGATATCAGATTGTGTTATGGGGGTGGGGGTTGGATAGTGAAGGGAGGAAGAAAAGAGAATGTTACCAGATATGGGGATATGCCAATTAGAATGATGGAAGGTTGTTTTAAAAAACAGTTTGATGTATTAGTTTTATGTGGCTCTTTTAACAATTAAAATGATGTCAACAAATAATAGGATACAATTTTCTTTCATATCATATTTCACATTTCATCTTTTGCTATTTATATGCTGAAGGTCATAAACATGGTAAAGAATATTAAATTAAAATTAAAATTATTTTTCTGCAGATCATTTAGTCTAATGAAAATGCAGCCTGGATTAGTTTTGGACACACTGATCAACTGAAATTTGAAGTACTTTATTACATTGTGATTTACAGTGCATTCTTTCTACAACCATTATTGCTCATAGTTATTTACTTTGCTGGTGATAATGTTCTTGGATGAAAGATGTTTGATTATAATCTGAATACTTCTTCTTTCACATCTATATACTAATCAAGGTGCTTTATTAGTATTAGGGTTTTATATGAAGCAGATCTTTCTCTGATTATTTTCAAATTTTGTTTAAAAATGTTTACATAAGTGCATTTTAAACATTTATACATATATCTCAAAATTTTTAAGTATTTTTGCAATACCTTTCATTTATGTTTACCTACACGTGAAGTATTTTCAACAAACTAGCCAAAAATTAAAACACTTAAAAAAACTTTTTTAGGCCAGGCTCAGTGGCTCATGCCAGTAATCAGAGCACTTTGAGAGGCCGAGGTGAGAGGATTGATTGAGCCCAGGAGTTTAAGACCAGCCTAGGAAATGCAGCAAGACCTTCTCTCTACATAACATTTTAAAAAAATATTAGCTAGGCATAGTGGGTCAATCCTATAGTTCCAGCTACTCAGGAGTCTGAGGGGGAAAGATTGTCTGAGCCCAGGAGGTTGAGGTTGCGGTGAGTCATGATCCTGTCACTGCACTCCAGTCTGTGTTACAGAGTGAGACTGACTCAAAATAAATAAATAAATAAATAAATAAATGTAAATAAGTAACCTCTTTTAAATGCCATTTTTTTTCTTGACTGCCATAATTTTAGATAGCAGACTCAAACTATTCATAATCTTTCTTCGCATGATAAATTTATTATTATCTCCATTCATGTTCAAGTTCTTGAAGCATGTCTCACAATGCTCTATAAAAGCAACTCCAAGTCATTTTCTAATATGCTCCAGACTCTCTTAAAGGTGCCCTTTAATTTTGTGACCCATTGTCTTTCAGTGTGGCCCCTTCTTAATTAGGACACCAATCATCAAGTAAAATATTACCTTTCTCTTCCCAGTGAAATCTTGAACTATAGTGATTGCTTTTTGGCTGCAGTAGTTTAAATACTTGCTGCTTCCACCGCTGATTCCAAGACCCTTGTGGAGAACAGAATTGATTTTGCCACTGAATTTTCAACGTGTTCTCAATCTCAAATGATGGCTCCTTTCACAAAAGATGTTTAATTTTATGGTCCTATCATTGTAATACTAATTGATTTCTAATGGATTCTTCTGCAAACTTTTGCCAAATTCTCTCTCACGAGGTTATGCATCTTGTTTATTGTGGATTTTTTTATAAGTTCTGTTGAGATAAACAATATCCATTTTCTCACAACTCAAATGTTAATTCTAAGAAAGTCCTAAAAGTAAATCATTACACTTGATTTAATTCTTGAACCTCTGGATATTTAGTTGTAATATTCCATAGCAAACACAATTAATGCTAAATGTATGAAATTTCATACATATATTTTTATTCAGTTATAAAAATATCTATTTTATTCTATAGTATTTTTAAAAGAAAACCTAGTGAATCAATATTTTCCAAAAGAGCATGAGTATGCCAGGTATATTGTCTATCTTAAAATACATTGCATCTATGTTTGAAAACTTAAATAAATTCTGACTTCTGGTCAACAGGGCACAAAAATATTGTGCTTCAGTCATGGCCTGAAGATCAAGTATTAAATAAAACACATTTTGAGAAGGTAGCTTGCAACAAAATATAAAAAAAGTAGAACAAACATTTCAATGGTGTAAAAAACCAATGCCATCACCTCTTGTGCAAACATTTAGGCAAAAGAGAGATTTGTTCTATCTGAAGAAATTGGCCTAATGCCTGAACTAGCAGAGCAAGTCACTAAGGAATTGAATACTGCCTTTGGCTGACATATCAGGCATTAAATAAAAAATAGAAACAGCTTAATCAACTTTAGCTGAAACCTTCTCTAGACACTAAAATATTTTGTCTATTAACTCTGCTCTCCCTGAACACCTTAAGGATATTTCCTAAGAGAAGACTGCATCCTAGGCCTAGGCTGAGTGATGAAACATGGATGTGAGAAGGTTGATGTGTATGCCATGAGCCCAAATGTTTCCTTACCTTTAGGGCTTTCTGTCATCTTGTTTCAGTCACCTATCCTTACATTCATCCATTTTACACAGTCATCTTGGGTGTATTTGCAACACTGAAACTCTGTTCCTAGAATTGTTTCAAATATTTACAAGAGTTACCAGACAGGCCTTATGTTTTGTATCTGCTAATTATTAGAAATTATTCCTAAGAATTCATTTAAGCCCTCTTCAGTTTTTCCTTCTAAAATGAGGATAAAAGTTTCTAACCCATGTGGTCATGTTTTCAAATTTAAATGAGATAATTTAAGTAAAAGTTCCTTTGAAATTACTATTTTTGTTTTAAAAAAACACCTAAATAAATATAACCTTTTCCCAATAATTTGTTACCACTTCTTGTATTTGAATTGTCCTATTTTCTAAAGGATTATAGTAGAGTTCAGGCTAGTATTCACTAAAAATTGGAAACATTAAGAAGTTTCAGTTTTCATGTCAATGGCAAAGATATGTGTTGCTACTTATTGGTAGGAGACAGATTTCCCGGAACAGGAAGCTTTCCTTGAGGTAGTAGGAAACTTTCTGGGAGACCTCGTATTCTAGATGAAATCCAGAATAACCTGCTTGATTAAACTGGTTAATGCTTATACTTTCCTTCAAGTGGAATTTTTTCAATAATTTTTTTTTTCCTCACAAGGAGGGAAAGTAGGCCGCTTCATGTAATAGGACATTGGCAGCAATGATCTGAGAACAAAATGGTATATAGGGAATAAGAAGACAACAACCAGCATTTTAAACATTATATGAGAAGATGATGAAGATCATGTTTTATTAACAGTTTCAAAATGCATGATTCTTCATTAAATGAAAATTTTAAGCCAGCATGGGTATATTTCTCTACAAAATAAATATTAGTCACATTGTTCAGTGCCAATACTGTTTTCTTTGTAGCATAGGCACAGTGGAAAGATAAACTCAGAAGTTCAGAAATAATCTTGAATGTGGGACTAGTTGATATACTTCAGGCTGGGTATGCTTGTGGGGTATATTTTTTAAATTATAAAAATTAAAGTTACTAAAAGACATGGAAATTTATCCCTAGGGTTGAATGTAGGTACCAGAACTAGTAACTTTAAAAAGCCTTGGTTACATGTTTCTTTTGAATTCTTCATATACATTTGAATAATATATTTTTTTCTTAAGGGCAACTATAATTGGTGTTTAATTAAACCTGCCAGCTATGTTTTCTTGTTTGGTGAAGTTGAGTCCATTCAAATCACATGCATTCTTTCCACAGGGGAAAAGAAAATTAAAAGTTTTAAAGATTTTCTAGTCTTTACATAAATTGTTAAATAAAAGTAATGAAAATAAATTTAGTCAAAATTATGTACAAATATATATATGTATAAATTTTTAAAAGTTAGAACTTAAAAACAAAATGAGTAAGGTACTTAGTAAATTCATAAACTCATTATTTAGATGTTTTAACATATCTGGCTGGAAAAATATAACATTTGCAATCTTAATTACTTGTATATTTGACATCTTAAAAACAGTATATTTAAACAACTGCCTTGTTTATTCACTTTTCATTCAATTGCTTTGTTCTTATATAGACAGTAAATCTTTATTTAAAAAATTAAAAATGTATTAATGCTCATAAGGCATCAATGAGGTAGTCCATTTTATATACTACTGATGGGAATGTCGTATTCTTTGCTTTTTTTTTTTTTTTTCATCAACTTTTAAGAATTACTTGTGGAGTTTTTAATTCCAGACCATATAGAGAAAGTACATTCCACCCTCTGTCTCTTGCTTCTTAAGACTAAATATTCTGGACAAAATATGTAAGGCAACTCTGAGAAGACGCAGAAAGGTGAAGAAGAGGAAGCCCACTGGCCTTGGTACTTGAGGAATGACCAAGTAGTGAGCTTCCTGAGATTATTTTTACCTTACCAGTATATCTTTGCCTGGGTTCTAGAGAAGTCCATCATCCAGAAACACCAATGAGTGCAGCCAAAGGAACATTCTCTTTTCAAGGGGCAAGGAAAAGGGCAGCCCTAATGGGCAGAACCCTTTTAACTAAATGTACCTTACTTCAGGCTAACATCAGGAAGAAAGCCATGTCCCTGCTTGTCCACATACTGGAGGCTATAGAGCTGGTAGGATGGAGCCCTGTCTATGATCCCTGCCATTGCATTTCTGTACCATGTTTGGGAAAACATTTCACAGTATCTATCTCCTTTGTCATAACTAAGACTGCTATTTATCCCAACCAATGAGAATTTTCTTTCACTATGTTTTTCTTTCCTTGCATTGTTTCTTTGTTAAATAAACCTGTTCTTCTTTTTTTAAAATAACATCCTTCCAAACTTCCATTTCTTCTTTTTACCTCTTTGTAATGGCCAGTTAAATTGGTTTTAGGTACTGTACTTTGTAATTTTTGTCCATGACCTTGTCTTCAACAAAAATTAATCTTATGTGTTTATGTTCTTCATGGCAGAGGTATAAAGCAAGCACACCTATGACATACTTCCAGATCTTCATTTGTTTTCGTTTTAATTTCCTGGCAGATCACCTTGATATAACAAAGATTTAACTGATTCAAGAATGTTAGGTTTCACTGGAAACCCTGAGATTCCTTCTTTATGGCTGGCTCTGAAGTTTAATATTTGTTTTCTCAGCATGATTGAGACTGCTGAAATTTTAACTTGGCATTTGAACAGCTGTTTTTCTTTTTTTCCTTATCTTTCTTTTGTTTCTCTTTGCTTTCTCTTGGTGAGTATTGCACGGAATTTATTTCTATCTTATTGCTGTCAACCTTTCTGTGCATTTATATTTAAGGTATGTCTCTTAAGAGCTATGTGACTAGAGTTTTTTTCCTTATATATTTTAATCTATTTAACATGACAATATTTGTTTAGTTTTAATTTTACCATGTAATATTTTATTTAAATACAAACTACGTCACATAATTATGTCATAATGCAAAAATTAATACCTTTAAGCCCATTATACAACTGAAAATGCAGAACTTTATCTAATGTTATTTTTTGTTTTATTTATTTGTTTTTCCCTTAACTTGTATCAGTTAACTTGTGTGCCATTTATTTATCATTTTAGAATTGTGAAGGAAATGTGGAGGGTTTGCTACATAAATGTATTGCATGAAATTGAGGTTTGAACTTCTGATGAGCTCTCTCACCCCCCAGAGGTGGGAATGGTATCCATGGGTAGTTTGGTGTCCTTTTTCAAACTATTTTTATGTCTTTCCCTTATTCCATCTTTTTGCCTTCCCTCAGTTTTTTATTTCTTCAATAACGGTACCTATAGTATTTTTAGAATATTTGATTGAGTTTTTGGTACTAGATATCTCTTGTTTTAGATAGAAGTCTGAGAAATTTTGATTTTCTCTTAGAATATAAATTAGTATAATGTTTCAAATTTCCAAATGAAGGCTTTCTGTCTATTAAAAATTTCTCAGAAGATTTTGTACTTCTTTCATTAAGATACCATCTAATTAGAAATTAGGAAAACAAATAATTTACAAATTTTTTCAAATTATTCCATGAAAAGCAGTTATCTATAAGCACTATAAATGGTATATTTTAAGCAGTTCTTAATATTAATGTATATAGAGCGAATTTTTAAAGACATGTATTCGAGCTACGTGAAGACATGGTGGTATTCTCTCAGTCCATTTTTTGTAACTTTAGCAGTTACTGTGGTAACCAGTTGCATGCAGGTATAATCTGGTAGTACCACTCCTAACTGTACCCAGTCTTTTTCTTGCTTTCTGCTCTAGAAATTTTCTGTTGTTTTTTACAGTGATATCAGTAGGAAACCTTTCAATTATTCTGAAGTATCCTAAATCAGTCAGTGTGAGGTAGTTAGCACTCCCTGGGACAACCCTTGACTAATGAGGGATAGAAACTAATGGATAAATACTTTCTTCTTTTTTTCTGAATGAATAAATCTGAGGTGCATGACTCATTGAAATGTCCTCATTGAGAATGAGCCCCATGCACTGTGTAGTTCAATTACACTGTCTTATATTGGCTCTCACTCATTCCCAGTTTGACTTTGTCCACCTTTCTACTCCTTTTCCTTAGGTCACTTCCCCAAACAAGCACTCTATGTAAGTCCTTGTCTCTAGTTTCGCTTTTAGGGAGGTGGTGGTGGAACTTTACAACGATATAGCTCATATGAATAATTTTCACTTTCTTCAAAATACTTTAATTATGAGTACTTTGCTTTGATAAATTTGATAAATAATTTATGCTTAGTAAATATCGGGGATGGCTTGAATATTTGTGATAAAAAAAAAGTTGCTATAGCAGCTAATTAGTAATTAGTCTATTTGTGTGTGTGTTTTGTATGTTTTATCATTTCCTTCAAAGTAGTCAATAAAACTACTAAGTCGATTTTGTATAGAACTAAGTTTTTATCATTGAACTAGTATTTATTTAAAACTTACTACCTATTGTACACTTTGTCAAGCACGGAAGTCAAAGATGTAAAAGACATGATCTCCATCTTTAGCAATTTTATTGTTTAATGACAAAGACAGGCAAATGAGCTAGGGATCCTAATTCACTATAATAGATATCCTCACAATGATATGGAGTACCACAGGATCACTGAGGAAAAATGCACATGGGTATTAGAAAGGATTGTGAAAGAAAGGAGTTCTTTGGTAGAGTTACGAAAGACAATAATAACAATAGTCACACACATTTATTCAGAGTATGCTGTGTGTTAGTAGGTTATAATAGTTACCTGTATTATTTGGTTTATTAACAACATCTTATGTGATGGAATCTATTACCCTCTCCTCTGGCAGATGTAGAAATTGAGGCTCAATTCAAAGACTTCCCCAAATATGAGCAAGAATTAGCCAAGTAGAGAAAGAGGAATGTAATAGATTCATGAAGAAACTATAAAAAGACAAAAACCTTGAAAAAACCTTCTACGGAGTGGAACTAAATGCAATCTGTTGTTAAGGTTAGACCCCAGGGGGATTCCAGGAGATGAAGGGAGAGGAGAAATCAGGAGTCAGCTTGTAGAGGGTCATGTATGCAATACAAAGTAATTTGAAAGGAGGTGGAAAGCCTCTGGAAGATATTAAGCAGGAGACACTATGCTCAGATTTGTGTTTTAGAGAAAATATTCCCTTTAATTATGAAGAATTATATGAAGAAACAAGATAAGATTCTATGACACACAGTTAACTGTTTTCACCACATGTTAACAAGTTATTTTCTCTCAGCCTCAAACCTATACTCTGGTGTGTGTGTGTGTGTGTGTGTGTGTGTGTGTGTGTGTGTGTGATGCTAGACTTAGGAAGCTGAAAACTTTAATTCTTCTTTTTCCAGATAGTTCCATTAGATTTTCCAGTAGAGAAAAGGAGTTTGACAGGCAGGAGGAGTTAAAAGGAGCTTGTTACTTCCTGTTTTGTTCTTTTTAGGGTTGTTATCTTAGCAGTGGCCCTTCACCCATAGAAAATGTGTTAGTGTCTCTAGTTTTTGCCATGGCTCTTTGAAACTAGGCTCCTTGTGGTAAAAACTGAAAATAAGGCAGAGGCAGCAGACACTCCATGCCAACTTGCTATGAAGAAATTGTATACATATTTTTTCTTATACATTATTAATAAAGTAAATTAAATTTTTAGAACTCCTATAGCCAGTTATGCAGCCTGAATGGTTTATTTTATTTTAGTAGTTAGACATATTGGTAAGATATTTAATACATTCATTTACTGACATATGTATTCATTCATTCATTCAAAACCATTTATTGTAACCTTCAATGTGCCAGAGCATTTATGTTGTGTGGACACAGCCATTAATAGATAGAAAAGTATTTCTTCTCTTGTGCAATTGATGTTTCAGTGCAGAGAGCAAATTTATAAGTAATGTAAGATAATCTCATATAGGTAGATATGTTATGAAGATAATGAAATAGAGGAATAAGATAAAATGTGTATGCGTTGGGAATGTGTTTGGTTGCAAGTTACCAAAAGAATACAACTAAATCCTAAGACTATTTATGGTTTACTTTATAAAAAGTTTGAGCATAATTTGTCTCAGGAATGACCTAGCAGCTCAGCAGTGTCATCAAGATTCAGGCTATTGCTAACGTTTAGCTTCTTCCTTATTTGTGTGTATTGGTAGTTGTCTATTTATGGCTACACAATGACTCCCACACCCACAGACAACACGTGAAATAAAAAGGCAAAGACAAAATTTAGGTGGAAGTCTTTGATATTGGGACAGTCCTTGATATTGACAGAACTAGTTGAAGGATGTGGGATGACTATGAGTCTGTGTGTATACTATGTATGTGTGCATGTTTTGTTTTTAAATAGCTGTACATAAGAAATATTTTCAACATTTTTCTTTCTTGAATTTTCCGTTGATTTTTTTAGTGTGTTTTTAAACAAACAGCATTAGAGACTTGCGTTTTTTTCCTCTAAAAGATTTGCGTTTTTTTCCTCTAAAAAACTATCTATTCAACAGATGGTTCCATTAGAATCATAGAAGATAAAAGGTGCTAGTAACCCTCCAAAAATGTGATCGCTTTACTACTAGTGGTGACATTTAGCTGTAAATGTGTGCTGAAGAAATTGGCAAAACCTCAAGTCTGACAATTCACCTCCATATGGGAGCTAGCCACTATCGGAGGCATGGCTATCCCCAGCAAAATGACCTTCTGGTCTTGATTATCTGTATAACCTTGGGTTTGTAGATTAATAGTTTTTCAGTGTACTTTCTTTTTGGAAATGGGTATAATTAAACTTGTCACTCAAGGGTACTGTAAGATTTAATCACTTAATATTAAGTAAAGCTCTCTGAGATCCTTAAGCAAAAGATTATATGCAGTTGCAGAATATCGCAATTTTAGCCTCTTGCTGAGTTCTGAAAAAGTATCTTACAGAGACTTTTTCTAATACTCACAGAAAGCTACCCTTTAAATGTTAATATTTATAAATCATTTCAATATATAATAAACAAATTTTAAGGGCATATTGTTATGTTATAAATTGAGCCATTAGAACAATGGCATTCAAACTTTACTACTGGTAGTGGAAAACATCATAAGTTTTTAGTTATGTAATTTATCTAGAAATACAATCATACATACCTTTTATTTAATAGTTTATTCATTTCACAAATGTATTTGGAAAATTTGGAACATATACAACTCCCAAGTCTTTTGGAGATAATTCAATTCCAGGTACTTATACATAAATTTTTATTGCATTTATCTAAGCATATATGCAGGGATTCTAAATGCATATCCACAAAACTCAAAATTTTGGCATTTAAAGGCAAAGGCTATAGTCTGTTTTAATAAAATATTAGTAGAGTCTAGCAAATATTTATTTCTTCAAACACTTGAGAAAACCTCACCAGAAATAGAAAACCCTACCCAAGATCAAAGACTTTGGGGGAGAGGGAAAAAAAGAAGAACACACTGGTGAATGGCAACGATTCCTTGCCTCTGCCCTAAACCATGTTGCTTCTCTGTATGCTAACAGCATCCATAATGATTCCTGCAGGCTTTGAAAGCTTAATAAGCAAGAGTACAGCCATATTTTATGTCTATGATGAATAAGTAGCTTTATGTACACAGATGATTACAAATGTATCATTTCCAACCTCTATTTTGAGAGAAAAATATAACTTTTTCCCTGGCAATTTGAAGAGCTGTGTTGTACAGTGTTGTATAGTGAATTACAATAAAAAGTTGAAGTACAAAAACATATCTCTTACTAATGCTTCCATGAACCATGCTGTTTCTCAGTGAGTGTCTGACATTTATGTATCTATGGTACATAGATACTCTACAAGGCTAGACACTGGGGAAAAATATACCCAGTAGGTGTTACACATATATTCTCTATTCTGTTTATAAAGAGAAGTGACATAGTAATATTATGTCTTGCTGTAGTAATCCAAAAAAAAAAAAAAACCACACACACATTTACATCAGAACTGTTCAGTATAATGGTCATCATTTGTGTATATCAGCCTTGACACTTTTGTCGATTTATTTATGTTGGAGACATTGATAAATGAAGCAGGGCATTAGTTCTTATTATTCATTCAATTTTTCTTCAACAGACATTTATAATCACATCATGTGCCAAGCACTATCTAGGCTTTGGGGATTTAGCAAATTATACACCTCTGCTCAGAGAGTTTGTAGTCTGATAGAAAGAAAGATAATTGGTCAATTATGTCCTAGAATTTGAATAAATAATCAAGAAAATGAGAGAAAATTTTAATAATTTCAAAAAGTTGAAAGAAAAACCTGCTAATCTATCTTTGCATTTTTCTAAAGCAAGAATCTCTCCAACAACAACCAAAAAGAAAAAGATAAACTATACCTGATCACTAGAACCAAGCTATGTTGACTTGAGAAGATATTTAAAACGTACATATAATCTTATCAGATTTGGGACTATTTTTTATTCTTCATATCAAATCTTGATATGAATATTTTCACTGTTGGCTTGCATTTGGCATAAGGATATATTTAATTTCTTCCACACTTTGTTGAATAGCAATTAAAAGTTTTTGCAATTAGTTGCCAATAAAATTCACATAAAAATATAACTTCCAACTTTACTTCTCAGGCTGGGTTGAGTAATGTCCAATGCAGATTTCCACTGCTCTCATGTCCTCAGTATCTCCCTAAATTGGTTCACTCCACTCATTTACATTCTCTGCCTGGGCCTTAGAGTTACCTGTGTTTAAGACTTCTGCTTTATAGAAAAGTACTAGTTGTTTTCAGATGTTCTCTCTGTTGCATTCTCTTCATTTTGAAGGATTATATATTTTAATCTTTGTACAGATTAGCATGTCCTAACAATAACTACCATTTATTGAGCATCATTTCTGTCAGGGGTCAGTAAACTTTAATTGTAAAGAAACAGTAAACATTTTTAGCTTCTGTCATGACTAGTCAACCCTGTAAAAGCAACTATAAACAATATATAAATGATAGGTGAAGTTTTGTTCCAAATGAAACTTTATTTAATGGATGCTAAAATTTGAATTTCATATAGTTTTCTCATGTCACAAAATCTTATTCTTTTTTCTTTCCAATCATTTACAAATGTAAAAACTGTCTGATATGGACTATATGTCTGTGTTCTCCCAAAATTCATGTGTTGAAGCACTAACTCCCAATGTGACTGTGTTTGGAGACACGACTTTTAGGAGGTTATTAAGGTTAAATGATGTTATAAGGGTGCAGCCCTAATCTGAGAGGACTGGTAAGAAAGAGAAAGATTTCTTTCTGCAGCCTAGGAAAAGAGCTCTCGCTCTGACTTCATCGACCAGCAGCTTGATCTTGAACTTCTCGCCTTTAGAATAGTGAAAAAATAAATGTCTGTTGTTTAAGCCACCCAGTTGATGGTGTTTTGTTATGGCAGTACAAGCATATTAAGACATTCTTAGTTTGCAGAATGTACAAAACAGGTGGTAACTTGAATTTCGCTTGTGAGCTTTAGTTTGCCAACCCCTGCCAGTATTGTATTTTCTATTCCACACAATCTTAAGAAATAATAATTATGTTTTTATTTTACACTGAGAAAGGTATATCTTAACCGATACTGTAAAGTTAGTCAACGTTGAGCCAGATCGACGAGGTGTGTTGGGGAGGGGGGAGAGAGAGAGAGAGAGCGAGAGAGAGAGGGAGAGGGAGAGAGAGAGAGAGAGAAAGAGAGACTGAGTCGAGGTCAGAACATAGTGAATGCTCCCAAGGGTCAACTATGCAATCAATAAAATTGTTAAATAGTGTGGACTAAAAATTTTTATTAACAATGACTAAATTTTCATTCTCTTCCATCCTTTGCTTTGCCAGCAGCATTCCAATGTATTTAGTTGTTTTCCACAAGCACAGAGAGAAAATAATCTTTTAAATTAAGCCTTTATTTATATTCTTTCTTGGCAACCTTGACCATGCTAGAATGCCTTGCTAAAGAGACAGCCCAGTCATGCTGCCTTGTTTGGATTTCCTGCAGAAATTACCCCATTATTATTATTATTTCAGCCCATTTGGAATGTGTGTGAGGTTACAATGTTTACATATGAAGAACTTAATTCCTCACATGTAGTAGTCTTAGTCATCTGGCATAACCTCTAAGATTCTTTTATTACTTAAATCATTCCATACGACTCACTTAAGAATTCATCTCACATGCTGCCCAGGAAAGGCACTGAACAAAATCCATGTTCCTTACTGTGTACACAACATTTTTGCCTCTTAAAATCAGCCCATCACCAATACTATAACAACAACAAAAATTATTTATTGTATTCTTTTGCCTACATTGTTGTAAGGAAAGGACAATAGATGTTTGAGTCAAGTGATCTCACTTATTATTCCAGACTAATATCAAGTAGCCACTGTTTGGCAGAAAAACAATATAATTATTTTTGAAGTCTGCTCTTCTATCATCAATTCAGTCAACTGGTCTGTTTATTTCTTATAGACAATCAGAAGAAATGAATAGTTCACTAAAGCCATGCACTCTCAGCTGTGTTGGTTTAACAGCTATAGGGGTGGAGTCTCCCTGTCCTTCTCTCTCTCTAAATACAGCACACCTGTGCTTCTCATGAATGGGGTAGTCTTTGCTAATTGCAAAGTTTCCTGGATTAGCCAGATTATGAAAGGAGTCAATGATTCTGCATGAAAAATTATATTTATTTTTAAAAATTATTTTTAAAATACTTCATAAAGAATAATCGAATAGCCTCTTAAGAGTAGAAATCTATCTGTGGGTTCAGGTCATTCCTGACTCAAAGAAGTAAATGGAAAAGCTGCTTTCAATAAGGCACTTGAAATTTATTTTCACTAAAGCTTCTCAGATTTATATTGAATTGGGATTTGAGTAATAGAAAGTGATATTCAATTTAAAGTGGATGAAAAGTTGGGCAGAATTTTTAGATCATTTCATGGAAACATATCTGTGTTGTGAGTCATAATGTTTGTCCTGGTTTGTGTAATCAGACTGATTTTTCCTTCAGCAAGCCTAGCAACGTGTTGGAAAAACCCAGAAAAGGAAAATATTAGTCTCAACCTTCCCTAAGACTTTTTTACTTCTAGTAGAAGCTTATAAACATTGGAAGCAGAAAAAACACTTACTAGCATCTCAAGGATATCTACAGTATCTGTGTTGACATTTGTGCTCATACCTGAATAGCAACTTGTCCTGAAGTAGCAATAAATGATGGCTAATGAGTTATAACATCAATGCCAACAATACAAAGCTAAGCATAGTGCAACTAGGTGAAGTCACACAACATGTAGAGCAATGGGGGTTGATGTAAACACATTTCCAGGGTAGGCTTTCAATGGAAATGAGTTAAATTAATAAGTATATAACATCAAGATGAAGTTGAATGTTTACAATAGTATCTCATTTAACACATATAATATATATTTATATGTTGTACATATCAGTCAATGACAGATTGAGTATGTGTTGTGGTCCTATAAGATTATAATAGAGTTTAAAAATGCCTATCATCTAGTGGCATCATAGTTGTCACAATGTCTTAGTGCAATGCATTACTCACTTGTTTGTGGTGATACTGGTCTAATCAAACCTAATGCACTGCTAGTTGTACAAAAGCATAGCACACACAATTATGTATAGTACATACCTAGTACTTCAGAATGATAATAAACAACTATGTTACTGGTTTATGGATTTACTATACCATACTTTTTAAATCATTATCTTAGAGTGTACTTCTACTTGTTTAAAAAGAAAAAGTTACCTGTAAAACAGCCTCAGGCAGGTCCTTAGGAGGAGTTAGAAGGCATTGCTATCATAGAAGATGACAGCTTCATGCATGCTATCACCCCTGAAGACCTTTCAGTGGGACAAGAGGCGGAAGTGGAAGACAGTGGTATTAATGATCCTGACCCTGTGTTGGCCTAGGCGCATGTGAATGTTTGTGACTCCGTTTTTAACAAAATGTTTAAAAGTAAAAAGTACAATAAAATAAAAAATTAAATTAAAAACTTACAGAATAAGAATACAAATAAAGTTTTTGTACAGCTGTACAATGTATTTGTGTTTTAAGCTAAGTGTTATTACGAGTCAACAAATTTTTAAAAAGTACAATTTTTTAAAATTACAAAGTTTATAAAGTAAAAAAGTTACAGCAAACTAAGGTTAATTTATTATTGGAGAAACATTTAAAAAATAAATCTAGTGTAGCCTAAATTTACAGTATTTATAAAGTCTACAATAGTGTACAGCAAGGTCCTAGACCTTCACATTCACTCACTGCTCACTCTCTGACTCACCCAGATCAACTTTCTAGTCCTTCAAGCTCCATTCATGGTAATTGCCCTATAGAAGTGTACCATATTTAATCTTTTATACCACATTTTTACTCTACCTAGTCTATGTTTATTTTTTACACTCTACTTATTACTTTTATTATTAATTTTTGGCTTAGAGCATAAATTGGAACATTTCTAAAAGTCAACTTGAAAACAGGTATCCCAGCTTTAAATGTGCCCACTGGGTCTAGATCTGAGGAAGTGATCAGACAAGTGAGTGAAGAGTTGTTCTTGAGGGTATTCTGCTATTTGTTAAAATAAAAAATTGGGAACAATCTAGATGTCCATTAATAAGGAACTGTACAATTAGATTATGATCCATCGACCCAATGGAATACTTTCCAGCAATGAAATCAGAGGATGGAGATGTCTGTAAGGACACAGAAAAGTTCCCCATGCCACATCAACGAATGAAAGAGCAGCTAACCCAAGGAGACTTGCTTCTTGGAACCATCAACACAGGCTTTTACCTTATAGGTTTATGTATTATTTGATGTTTTTTCCTCAAATATGGATTTCATTTGTAATAAAAATCACTCAGAATGTTGAAAAATATTAACAACAGTCACTGCTCCCATGCCATTTTTAATGGAACTCCTAGAAGAAAAGGATGCTCTACCCAAATCTAACTGGTCTTGCTTGGAAGATCAGCTGGAAAAGATAAGAAGAATCATTTGTCTACATTCACATACATCTCAAAGAGATTATCTCCATGCCTGGAAGAGAAGTCTGTTTCTAAATGATGACTTGAGAAACATGTTCAATAATGATGTATTTTTAACCTCTATAAACACTTTGAGAATTATCTCCTTTTTCTAACCATACATATCAAATTATTTTGAATATATTGAGCTATAAAAATAAAATTTAAAACCCTAAAATATGAGAAAAATGTTCATTGTGTTGGAAGAATGTTCAGGTTTTAGTAAGTAAAATGTCTGAAATGATTTGCTTTTCTTTTGTTTTTATTGTGCTGGATAATTGTCTTTTCAATCTTGTGCATGTGGGTATATAAGGACATAAAACCATTCAAAACCGTTAAATTTGAAATTAAATATTAATGACTTCAACAATAGTAACAGCAAACTCTGGCGGAAAACATCTTTTGTAATTGTAGATTAGAATGTTGTAAATTGAATATAAATTCTAAGTCATAATTTTCCATTCCTATGGCTATTATTGGCATAGAGAACACGAGAGGATTTTTCCAGTAATTGTTGCTAATTATTGAATCATACTTTTTCTCAGCTTAATAATTTAGAATATTTCAAATGCCACACTTAGTTTTATAGATACTAAGTATTAAACCATTTGGTGATAACTAGACCTTGCTTAGCTATGTAAAAAAAATTTTCCACTTAGTCATTTTAGTTATGACTGTGAAGTGTAATTTATCAAAAGCACAATAAGAGGTTAGCAAACTCTCATTTCAGTAAGAGAAAGAGGAACATTACCCTCAAGAGATAAATCTTTCATTAAACTTTACAAAGACCTTAAGCAGTCTCTCCTCCATTTATCATTTTTAGTCTTTCAGAAAGCACCAGATGCCTGTGTTTAGAAAGCAACACAGGGCAGTCAGTCAAAATCAGGTTTGATGGCTGGTAGTACGGATGGAACTTCTGTTCCATTTTTTACGTGTTCATCCACCTTAGAAAATCATTTTAAAATCAGCCATGTTTGGGGCTATATTTTGGTATTGCGCTGAACTATTAAAAACATATTAGTATTATTTTTTGAAATATGGTGAAAATTTCTTCACAAGAAACGTGTTTCAAAAGAGAAAATCTCACAATTTTTTCCTACATTTTTATAAGGTAATTATCTTGTTTGATGTTAGCGTCCTTGTCACATGTAAAATGCCAATTTGGTATTTTTCTTTACTCTCAATATATTAGTGGAGTCTTTTATGTTTATAGCCACCCTGTCTAAACTGCTCTCTTAAGAGCACTCATTAGCATTTGAAATTATCCTGTTTCATGAATCTCTGAGCATTTCAAAATCCTTCTTCCACTCTAAAGTATAAGTTTCTTGAGAGTTGCAACTTTTTCTGTATGGTTCATTGCTGTATTCTGAGCACCTAACAGAATTCCTGGTATATAGTCAGCATATATTTTTCAATATATTAATTAGATAAATGAATTAATGGTATGAATGAATGGAAAGTTTTAAATGCAATAGATCTAAAGATTATAAGTCTTAGGAGAAAGAATAGTCCAAATTTTAAGGTTTTTGTAAATTTTATATGCAAGAACCATAAAATGGAAAATATATTTTAAGGAGCTACTGGATATTAAATTGCAACTTAAGTAATATTTATTTATGTTGCTTTTACTTGCTAAAATTACTTGTTGAATTGTTAAGTAATTTCTGTTTTCACTGTCCATTCTCATTCAACAAATTTAATATTTACTCTGCACTAATGACTAGATTAGGCACTGAAGTCCAAGACTAAAACATGCAAAGTTTTTGTTTTTGCAGAACTTATAGTTTTATTAGAGAAAATGAAAAAATAAATAAATAAAATATCACAAATGAATTCAATAAAATTATCTGATAATAGCAGGTAAAATGTGTTGTAGGACTACAGAAGGCAGGTATGTGTGAGCCAGGTGTGTCAGGGATGGCTTTTTTGATTAGGTGGCACTTCAGCTGGGTCAAGAAAGGCAAGTAAGAGTGATTCTGGTGAAGAGATGGAAATAGAAAGATATCCAATCAAAAACATTAATTTGCAGTATCCAGATACTTAATGAAAAATGAGCATGAAGTGGAAATGGCAAGAGGGGAGGAGAGAGAGAGAATCTGGATCATAGAGAGGTTTGTATGTTCTGGTTAGATATTTGGATTTTATACTGAGGGTTATGTTGAGTTCCTGAATGATTTTAAAAAGGGAGTGACATTTATTTTTTATTTGCTCATTCATCCAAAAAGTAGTTATTAAATTAAGAATATGTGTTATGCTGGTCATTGGGAAAAGTGCTGGATGTACACAGGCAAATCTATTCTCAACAATTGAAAGACTTATAATCTTAGAAAAATTTAATGCAATAAATTGTTAGTGAAACAGAGTTGAGATACAAAAGAGGGTAGTCCTAACAACATTTCCATTTTAGAATTATTATCCTGAGAATACTTGGTAATGTTGGCACTACCAAGATACCAAAGTCAGATGATACCACAAGAAAAGAAAACTACAGGCTAATAATCTATCTGATAAACATAGATGAAAAATTTCTTAATAAATACTAGTAAGACAAATCTAACAGCATATTAAAAGGATCATATATGATTATCCAGTGGAACTTATCCCTGGGATGCAAGGATGATTCAACATAGGCAAAGTAATAAATGTGATAAAGGACATTAATAGAATGAAGGACACAACCTTGTGATCATCTCAATAGATACAGAAAAGGGGTTTGACAAATTTCAATATCCTTTCATGGTAAAAGCTCTCAACAAATTAGGTATAGAAGGAATGTACCTCAACCTAATAAAGACAACATATGAAATGTCCGCAGTTAGCATTATACTCAATAGTGAAAAGCTGAAAGTTTTTTCTCTAAGATGGAAAATAAGCCAAGGGTACCTGCTTTCACCACTTCTATTCAACATATTACTGGAAGTTCTAGCCAGAGCAATTAGACAAGAAAAATTTTTTTAAAAGGCACCCAAATTAGAAAGGGAGTAGTAAAACTTTCTGTTTACACATGACATATTCTTATATACAGAGCACCTTAAAGACTCAACCACAAACTGTTGAAACTAATAAATTAATTAATAGAGTTGCAGGATACAAAATCAATATACAAAAATAAATAGTGTTTTTATACAATAGCAATAAGCTATGCAAAAAAAGAATTATGAAAACAATAGCTTGTCCATCAGTATCAAAAAGAATAAAATACTTAGGAATAAATTTAACCAAGGAGGCAAAAGATCTCTATACTAAAAACTAGAAAATACTAATGAGAGAAGTTGAAGAAGATATACATGAATGGAAAGATATTATGTAATCATGGGTTGGAAGACTTAATATTGTTAAAATGTTCATACTTCCCCAAATGACTTAAAATCCAATGCAATTCCAACTAAAATCTCAATAACATTTTTTACAGTAATAAAAAAATTAAATTTATATGGAACCACAAAAGATCATGAAGAGACAAACTGATATTGAGAAACAAGAGCAAAGCTGAAGTTGTCACACTTCCTGATTTAAAATATTTTACAAAACTATAGTAATCAAAACACTGTGGTACTGGAATAAAGAAAAAAATATAGACTAAAGGAATAGAAATAAATCTACACATATATAGTTTACATGTATAGATCACCAAGTACACAATGAGGAAAGGACAATGTCCTCAATAAATGGTGCTGAAAAAAACCGAATTTCCACATACAGAAGAATTAAATATGACCCTTATCTTACACCAATATATTAAAAATTTTCACAACTCAATAAAAGAATTAAATGTCCAATTAAAAAATGGGTGAAAGACCTGTGTGATCATTTTTCCAAAGAAGACATACAAATAGCCAATGAGTATATGAAAATATGCTTAACATCACTAGTTGACAGAGAAATGCAAATCAAAACCACAATGGGATATCACATCACACTTTTTACCAATTATAAAGTTTTGCTTTTATGAAAATTATAAACATGCCAAAAGATAATAAGTGTTGGTGTGGATGTGGGGAAAAGGGAACTCCCATATTGTTCATGTGAATTGGTGCAACTGTCATGGAAAACAGGGTTGATATTTCTCAGAAAATAAAAATAAAGCTACCAGATGGTCCAGCAATATCACTTCTAGCTACATATCCAAATAAAACAATATAAATCCAAAGAAAATAAAATCATTATATTGAAATATTTTTGCTCCCATATTCATAGCAACATTATTCACAATGGTCAAGATATGGAAACAATACAAGTGTCAACAGATCTCATTCACACACACACACACACACACACACACACACACACACACATACACACACACAATGGAATAAATAGTATTTTAGCCTTAGAAAGGAAGAAAGTTTTGCCTTTTGCAACAGCACAAATAAACCTGGAAATCATTGTGCTAAGTGAAATAAGCCAGACACAGAAACACAAATACTGCACAATCTCTTTGTGGAATTCAAGAAAAAGTAAAACTCATGGTAACAGAGTAGAATGGTAGGTACCAAGGGCTATGAGTTGGAGAAATGGGAAGATATTGGTCAAACGGTGCAAGCTGGCCGTGTAAAATGAATATGTTCTAGAAATCTAATGTATAGCATGGTGACTATAGCTGATAATAATGTATTGTATACTTGAAATTTTCAAAGAGAGATCTCAAGTGTTCTTCCTCCAATCCCCCACACATGGTTACTATGTGAAGTGATGGATATGTTAATTAACTTGACTGTGGTAATCATTTCACAATGTATATGTATATAAAAACATTGCATTGTACACCTTAAATATATATAATTTTTGTTGTCAATCATAACTCATTAAAGCTGGTGGGAAAAAGGTTATAAAGAAAACAACAACAGCAAAATACAACAGAATGTAAAATAAATTGTGGAAAATTCACCAAGAAATACCATATGGCAATAAAAGTGACCAAATTATAATGACACCATCAAATATTAGTATCATTTATACAGTGCTTGAAACAGACGAGATTAAGCTGTGTGTTAGAAGTAAGGATACTGATAATGTTTGTAATAGATACTGTCTAAAAGGGGATATCTGGAGAAGTTCTAGTTGCTGTCAGTAATCTATTTTTTAGTGTGCTAGTTACAAGTTGCATCTGCTGTGTTGTGAATTTGCATCACAATGTATACTGATAAATTGAGTACTTTTAAAATTAATGTTTTATTTTAATTATTAAAATATTTAAAACACACAATAAAATACTACTATGCACCTAAAAATAAAATTACAAAGAAAATCAAAGGCACTAAAGACTGACAAGACATTATAAGATTGGTCGCATGCCCTTGTCTGACTTTTATATTCATTCATTAAAGATTTTTTTCTCAAAAAAAACACAGAAGGGAGAAACTATAGATATTTCTGTAAGGAGGTTTTTAAATCCCATTAATCCAATTAATTTAATTAATTTAATTTAATGTTAAATGAAATTTAAAGCAGCAACTCATAAATTTGAGACCTTAGGTAACCAATATTAGCAGTTTCACATGCCTAATTCTGTCTATATGGTCATACATATAAATTTCTTTTTTATATCTCTAAAACAGAATCACACCATATACTTTATCCCAAAGTATGCTTTTTTCACTAAACAATGTATCATGAAAATCTTCCCATTAAAAATACCTATATAGATATAACTTACTCTTTTTTATGTCTACATAATCTTCCACTACTCTTCTTTTATTTCTTATTAGTAAGCTTTTAGGTTGGTTCTAGATTTTTGGAGATATACATATATATATTTGGAAGGTGGGGCTTCTTTTAGTTCCCCCACTCATTAAATATTCTAGGAACCTGTCAGCATTAGTATACCACCAGTTAGTATTGTTGTGAGAGGCTGCGCTCAACTTCTGTGAGTTTTCTTTGTTACGAGTACACCTGCCCACACCACGCTGAGTGTTCAGCAGTTTTTGTCCAAAAATGGCATGACTTCTATACCCCACTCAACCTATTCAGCCAATCTCGCTCCAAGCAATTTTTTTGTTTGTTTCCCTGGATAAAAAATATTCTCAAAGGGAAACATTTTGGCAATGTGGAAGGGTTAAAAGTAAAAACTGCAGAGGCACTAAATGGCATCAAAATTGATGAGTTCAAAAACTGTTTAAAGCAGTGCAAAAGGTGTCTCAATAGATGTATTGCATCAAACGGAGTGTATTTTGAAGGTGAGTGAATTTTAAGCATGTAAGAATAAATACAAAATTTGAAATAAATAAATTCCTGGGTTTTGGGGTTCCCCTTCATATATGGTAATATTTTTGTTTACAAGTCTTTATATTCTATAACTTTTATTTCTGAAGGAGAGAGTCTCCAAAATCAGACTTCTGGGTTAGAGAGCCAGTGTATTTTGAACCTTAATAGATTTTTCCAGATTACTTTCCAATGAATTGTATCAATGAATCCTCTCATGAGCAATGTATGAATAAAGTGACCATTTCTCTTGAGACGTTTATGCTCAAACAAAAAAAGCCACATCACAAACATTTGTTTCAGAATTTGCAAACTCCTGATTACTAGCCATTATTACCACTAATATTATTTACTACTACAAACACTGATTCTAAAACTACTACTATTACTAATACTACATTGATATAAAACCAGGAGCTATCACTTATTTCACAGTTTTATGAACTAGCCATTCCTACAATCGCTTTATAAATAGCATTTTACTTATTCCTCATAGCCATTGGGTAAACTAGTTATTAATCTCTATTAAGTAGATGTAGAATATAAGCCTCAGAATGGTTGAGAAATACACATACGATCACACAACCAGTAATTCCTGCCACTTTCAGTTGAATACAAACACAATATTCTAAAACCTTCTGCAAGAGAAATTATCAAATTGATCGTTCCAGCCCAAATATGCATACACACACAGAGTCATCTAGAACGGAATGACTTGAGGAAATCAAATGCCTTTTATTCTCTTCATTTAAATTAATTTACTGAGAAATTTGATAGAAAAGCCCAATTTGCTTCTTCTATTTTTTAGAATTTTAGAATTATAGGATAACATGTGAGGATTTGCTACATAAGTACATTGCATGAAGGCAAGTTCTAGGCTTCTGATAAACTCTCTCTCCTAGTTGTGGACATGGTACCCAGTTGGTGGTTGTGTGCCTCTTATCCATCTCCCCTCCTTTAACAGTGCTCGGCATTGATTGTTTCCACCCTTGTGCCCATGTGCCCAGTGTTTAGAGTCCACTTATGAGTGAGAACATGCAGTATTCAGGGTTTTTTGTTTGTTACTGTGATCGTTCACTTAGAATGATGGTCTCCAGCTGCATCCATGTTGTTTCAAATAACATGATTTTATTCTTCTTTATGGCTGTGTAACATTCCGTTGTGTATATGTACCACATTTACTTTGTCCATTCCACTTTTGATGGGAAGCTAGGTTGGTTCCATGTTTTTGCTACAGGGAATAATGCTGCAATAAACCTACATGTGTAAGTTTCTTTTTTGGTAGAGCAATTTGTGTTCCTCTGGGTACATTCCTCGAAGAGGCATTGCTGGATTAAATGGTAGCACAATGTTTTAATTCTTTGAAAAATTGCCACAATTCTTTTCACAAAACGTAAACTAGCTTACATTCCCACCACAGTGTAGAACCACAGTGTCGAAGCACTTTTCTTTTCTCTACAACTGTGCCAATTCCTGTTTTTTTGTTTTTCTGTTTTTTTACTTTTTAATTATAGCCATCCTGGCCTGTGTGAGGTGATATCTCTTCGAGGTCTGCATTTTCATTTCTCTGATGATTAGGTAAAGCAGAGCATTTTCTTGTGTTTGTTGGCTGCGTATATGCCTTCCTTTGAGAAGCATCTGTTTGTGTCTTTTGCCCACTTTTAAATGGGATATTTACTCTTTTCCTACCAATTCATTTGAGTTCCTTATAGATCCTTGGTGTTAAACCTTTGCCAAGTGCATAACTTGGAAATATGTTTTTTTCCCATTCTGTGGATTGTCTCCCCACTTGCTTGATGGTTTATTTTGCTGTGCAAAAATCATTTTAGCTTGATAAGTTTCCACTTGTCAATTTTAGATTTTACTGCATTTCGTTTTGGAACTTGACCATGAGTTCATTTCCTAGGCTGATGTCCAGAAGAGTGTTCCCTATATTTTCTTCTAAGATTCTTATAGTGTGAGGTTTCACATTTAAGTCCTTGATCCATTTTGAGTTAATTTTTGTATATGGTGATAGGTAGAGATCTAGTTTCATTCTACATTTGGCTAGCTAGTCATTTTTTCCAACACCGTTCGCTCAATATAATATCCTTTCCCAAACGTTTGCTTTTATCAGTGTTATCAAAGATGAATTGGTTGAAGGTCTGTGGTTTTATTTCTAATTCTTTGCCATGTTCTGTTGGTTTATGTTGGACTAAAATGATGCTGGTAGTTTGATAGTGTTTGCATTGGATCTGTAGATGGCCTTGGGTAGAATGCACTTCTTGATGATATTGATTCTTCCAATCCATGAGCATGGAATGTTTTTTCATTTGTTGATGTCATGTTTGATTTCTTTGAGAATATTGTGTAGTTCTTATTGTAAATGTCTTTCACCTCTTTGGTTAGATGAATGCTGAGGTATTTTATTTTTTGTGTGTGGCTATTGTGAATGAGACTGTGGTTTTGATTTGGTTCCCAGACAGTTTGTTGAGAAATGCAACTGATCTTTGTGCATTGATTTTGTATCCTAAGATTTTACCAAAGTCATTTATCAGTAAAAGGAGGTTTTTTGACAGACTTTCTAGGGCTTTCTAGGTATAGAATCATATCATCTGCAGAGGGATAATTTAACTTTCTCTTTTTCTATTTGAATAACCCTAATTTCTTTCTTCTACCTGATTGTTCTGACTAGGACTTCCAAAACTATGTTAGATAGCAGGGATAAGGGTGGACATCCTTGTTTTGTTCCAGTTCTTAAGAAGAATGCTTCTAGCTTAAATATAATGTTGGCTGCAGGTTTTTCATAGATGGCTTTTATTATTTTGAGAATGTATCATCAATGCCTAGGTGCTTAAGAGTTTTTATTAAGCATGGATGTTGGATTTTATTGAGTGTTTTTTTTGTGTGTGTCTACTGATATAATAAAGTGGTTCTTGATTTTATACCTATTTAGATGGTGGATTACATTGATTGGTTTGCATATGTTGAGCCAGCGTTGCATCCCAGGAATGAAGCCCACAATATCATGATGGAGGATCCTTGAAATGTGCCGTTGGATGTGATTTGTTAGAATCTTCTTGAGAATTGTTTTGTCTATGTTCATCAGGGAAATTGGCCTGTAACTTTCTTTTCTTGCTGCGTCTTTGCCATTTTGGGGTATCAGGATGATATTGGCTTCAAATAATTGAGCTAGGGAGAATTCTTGCCTTCCTGGTTGCTTGGAATACTTTAAATAGGATTGGTGTCAGTTCTTCCTTGCTCATCTTGTCAAATTCAGCTGATAAAACATCTATCTCAGGGCTTCTTTTTATGGGGAAGTTTCTTTTCTTTTCTTTTTTTTTTTTTAAGTAGGATTTATTAAGAGGACAGAAAAGGTCCCCACAGTGGGAGGGAACCAAAAGGGGTTGCCTTATGGGGAGGTTTCTTATTATTTAGTTGATTTCTTGGATTGTTATTGGTCTATTAAGGTTTCATTTTCTTCCTGTATCAATCCTGGGAAGTTATGTGATGCCAGGAATCTTTGCATTTTCTCTAGATTGCTCTCATATAGATGTTCATAGTAATCTCTGATAATCTTTTACATTTCTTCAGAGTTGATTATAACACCTTTTTAAAAAAAATTTCTAATTGTGTCTATTTGAAATTTATGTATCTCTCTTTTTTATTGGCAATCTGGCCAGGAGTCTGTCAGTCTTATTTATCCTTAGAAAGAACCAGCTTTTCATCTCTCATTGATCCTTCATATAATTTTTTTTTTAGTCTCTATTTCATTTAGCTGAAAATTTATTTTGATGATTTCCATTCTTCTGCTGATTCTGGGATTGGATTATTCTTGTGTTTCCGGCCCTCTTAGGTGCGATGTTAAACTGTTTACTTGAGATCTCTCTATTTTTTTTTTTATATTTGCATACAATGGTATAAACTGCCCTCTCATCACAGATTTCATGGTGTCCCATAGGTTTTGCTATGTTATGTCTTTGCTTTCATTTGTTTTAGGAAGTTTTTCTTTGTTTCTATCTTGATTTCTTTGTTAACCCAAAAGTCACTCATAAGCATGTTGTTTAATTGCATGTGTTTGTGTGTTTTGAGAGGTTCTTTTGGTGATAATTTTTTTTTTTTTTTGAGTTGGAGTCTCACTCTGTCGCCCAGACTGGAGTGCAGTGGCCGCTCCCCGGCCACCGCAGCCTCGATCTGCTGGGCTCTGGAGATCCTTCCGCCTCAGCCTTCCGAGTAGCAGGAATTACAGGCATGTGCTATCATGCCCAGCTGATTTTTTGGTTTATTGTAGAGATGAGGTCTCACCAAGTTGCCCAGGCGGGTCTCAAACCCACGGGCTCAGGCAATCCACTCACCTCAGCCTTTCAAAGCGTGGGATTACAGGCTGAGCCACTGATCCCAGCTGATAATTTTAATTTTATTCCACTGTGGTCTGAGAAGATACTCGGTATGATTTTGACCTTTTGAAAATTGTTTATGCTTGATTTATTGCCAAGTATGTGGTCAATCTTGGAGTAAGTTCCATGTTCTGAGGAGAAGAATGCATATTCTGTGGTTATTGAGTGAAGTGTTTTATAGATGTCTACTAGATGTAATTGGTCGAGTGTTGAGTTAAGCTTCCAGATTTCTTTGTTGTTTGCCTTGATGATCTGACTAAGGCTGTTAGTGGATATTAAAGTCTATATTATTGTATGGCTATCTATGTACACTCTTGGTTTAATAAGCAATTGTTTCATGAATCTGGGTGTTTCTATGTTGGGTGCATGTGCATTTTAGGTGGATATCTCTTGTTGGTGGTTGGAGTCTTTTATCATCATGTGGTATTCTTTACTGTCTTTTTTTAAAAAACTCCTATTGGTTTAAGGTCTGTTTTGTTTAATATAAGGATAGCTACTTCTGCTCTTTTTTGTTTTCCATTTGCTTGAAAGATCAGTCTTCACTCCTTTACATTGAGCCTGTGGGTGTCAATAGCAATGAGACAGGTTTCTTGAAGGCAACAGAGGAACGAATCATGCTTCTTTATCCAATTTATCTTTTGAGTGACATGTTCAGTCTGTTATGTTCAAGTTAATTTGTGATATGTGGGGGTTTCTTTCTGTCATGTTAGTATTAAGAGGCTGCTTTGCGTTAACAGGCTTTGTGCTTGGTTTCTCTGCTTTTGTAGTGAAACTCTGTGCTTACCTATGCTTTTGCAATGGGTAGAATTGTTCTTTTGTTTCTGTACTTAGAACTTTCTTTAGCATCTCCTGAAAGTCTGGTCTGAAAGTGGCATATTCTCTTACTTATTGGATGTCTGGGAATGGTTTTAATTCTCTTTTATTGGTGAAGTTTAGTTTGGGAGGGTAAGAAATTCTTGGCTGGAATAACTTTTCTTTAAGAATGTTAAAGATGGGAACCCCCATCACTCCTGGCTTGTAAGGTTACTGCTGACAGGTCTGCTGCAATTCTGATGGGTTTTCCTTGATAGGTGGTTTATGCCTTCTCTCTAGCTACATTTATGATTTTTTTTTCTTTCAGGATAGATTTCTTGAGTAATACCTCATAGGGATTTTCTGAATCTCTTGTATCTGCATAGCCACCTCTCTCGCAAGATAAAAGACATTTTCTTGGATGACCTCTTGGAAGGTTTGTTCCAGGGTGGTCTAAGTTTTGTCTTCTCTCTCAAGGTTGTCAACAAACCATAGATTTTGTATTTTTACATAATCACAGACCTCTCATAGGCTTTGCTCTTTCTTTCTAAGTCTGTTTTCCTTGCTATTGTCATACAGGGTTGCTTCAATAATTTGATCTTCAAGCTCTGAGATTCTTTTCTCTGCCTGGCCAATTCTGCTGTTAGGTGTGCTATTGTGTTTTAAAATTACAGGAGGGAATTCTTCATTTCCAGAAGTTCAGTTGGTTGTATCTTAAAATGGCCAGGTCAGTTTTCACTTCCTGAACTGTCTTCATCGTCAGATTGATTTGAGTTCCCCATTTCACATGGATCTTATTGAGTGTCTTTGTCATCCATAGTCTGAATTCTATTTCTGTCATCAGAGGAATGTTGTACTGGATGGGCTTCATTGCTTGTAATCTTGGGAGCACCTTTGTAGGAGTCTACTTGATAAGGCTTTGGGAATTGCCTGTGTTTTTTCATGGGTTCTTTGTTATCTGTGAGCTCAGATTTTCTCTTTTTATTTTTTATTTTTTTAATTCAATAAAGTTTCTACTATTGGAATGACAATTTGTGTGGGTTTTTTTTTTTTCACCTGTTCTCCCTTCTCTGGTCCATCTGTGAGAAAGGCAGAGGTTGTAGGAAGGGTAGTAGACTGTAGGAAGGGTGGCAAACTGGGGGGGATATGTTGGATATAGGTTTGCTAGTGCAGTCTGGGATCCCTCCATCAGGGATCAGGACTGGGCTGTCTTCCTTAGTTCAAACTACAGAGACTTGTGTGAGGTATGTAACAAAAAGCCATTGCTTTCATTCACTACTTCCTTCTCCAAGAACACTCTCCTCATCACATGATAGGGCCTCTTCTAATGGTGACAAGGGCTGGGAACTGTCTGTCCTTTGTGTCCCCAGGTGACTGTCTGATATACCTCAGCTTGGGTTTTCAGGCTAACCCTGAAAGTCCTAGATCTGCCCCTCCTTTAGACTTATTTTTATTTTATTTTATTTTTTGCTGATAATAACAATGTGTGATGTTTTCAGTCAGTCATCTTGACTCTCTCCTTTGTTTGTTCTATTTGAATATTGTTCCCAGGTTCATTGTCTCTCTTATTTATAATGACATTACCTGATGCTTACATTTAATGCTCCATAAATATCTTATTCTATGTAAAAGTAAAAATAAACGTATCTTCTCTTCTGCAGCCAAAATATACTTTCTTATATGTAACCACATGTTTTATAAGTTACTGAACCATAAGTCCATGATTGCTAAAAGATCTGAGTCAATTCATCAGCATAGAAGCTTGAGTTTAATAAAACGTAAATAAATACATTACTTGGTGGACCAAAAATGTATCTTGATGCAGAACCAAGCTCTTTAGCCCATATATGACCTTCTTTAATGTATTTAGGTCAAGTGGAGCCATGCTGGAACTGAATAACCAAGAGTACTGAATTGTGTTGGGTCAGACAAAATGGTTCAGAAAAAGAATCAATATAAAGTATTGAATTAAGATAAAGACGGAAGTCAAGACATGATATATTATTTAATATGAAAAGTAGAAAATGTTATCTGAATAACAGAACCTAAAATACAGAGGAGCCAGATAGGTAGCTCTCCAGACAGATCTTAAAAAATTGCAATTGTTTCCAGTTTTAAACCAGCTGCAGCTTGTTGCCAAATGCTATTGCAATAAAAAAAAAATGGCTTATGATTATACTAGGGTGTTTCAATGCAAGGGTGCAAGGAAGTTTATCTTGATGTTAATGTGATCTCATATCAGAAGCAAGGATGGCAGCATAGACCCAAAGGCTTACTAAATTTAGTTCAATAAATGTCCATATTTTGAATAACTACAGATTCCAAGACCTAAATGAAAGCTGATTTTCCCAAGTCTTGAATCAAGTCCTTAAAATATTAGGATTCGTTATATGTGTAATTTGACCAAGACTCTAAAAATATATTTCTGTAAAATGAATTGTTGTAACATAACCTGCTATAGGTATTTGTCAACCTAATCATTTCTATAAATTTAGACTTTTAAAGATTCCTACTTTTCTTGAATACTCAAAGTACTTACTTTGTGCTTCTATCTTGACACATCTTATTTTACCACATTATAACACTATTTAAGATACAAGAAATGTCACATATTTTTATTATTAAAAATAATGTATTTAACTCTCAAATACTCTTCACTCTTCAGTGGTCATTTTCCATGTTTCCACACTTTCCCCATGTATGCCTGCCTTGGATTCTGCATACCACCAGAGAAATTTTCAGGAGCAGATTGAGATTCTGGCCTCTAGAATATTGCCCATTCCTTCATGTGCTCATGTCTTAGTCAGTTTGAGCTACTAAACAACATAGTATACACTGGGTAGCTTTTAAACAACAGAAATGTATTTCTCACAGTTCTGGAGGCTGTATGACTCCAGAGTGCCAACAAGATAGGGTGCTGGAGGTACCTCTTCTAGATTGCTGATAGCTGATTTCTCATTGTATCTTTACATGATAGAAAAAGAGCTAGGGGTCCCTTTTATAAGGGCACTAATCCCATCTAGGAGGATCCTACCTTAATGACCTAATTAATTCCCAAAGAAGAGGTTCTGATTATAACACAAGAATTTTGTAGGACACAAACATTCAGTCCATTGGACCTTGGGATTAGAAAATACAAGCATACTTTGTGGTTTGGTCAACCCACCTTTTCTCTCAATTATCAGTTTTTATCCTTATACCCTCTTTGGATAATCTTGCTTGAGTGTCTAATTAAAGGTCTGTAGTAGAGGGGAAATTTATCAGACATACCTAACCCTACATAGCTAAGAAACAAAAGAATGATAACTTCCCCCCAGGGACAAGTGATCTCCAAATTCACAAAGTCAGTGCTATCTGATTACCTTTCTTATTAGCAGGGAAGAGGAGAAGGTCCATGTAAATTGTCTGTTGCTAAATCTGTTTTAGTAAAGAAACAAACCAGAGTTATTTCTGTATTAAATTATTAATATTACCCTTGCTTGTCAGAATTCAGGACTAACCCTATTTTCTTTACATATATGTATTAACCATTTTCACATTAAATATTTAAGATATCTTAAAAATAAAATAACAACTGAGATGATCATTTCTTCTTCAATAATTTTCTCTTTTCCTCCTTACATCTGATATTTGTGTATTACCAAAATGCTACTGATGAATTATAAATTAGGAAGAGTTTGCTTTTTCTTATTATTGGGTGTATTTTCCAGAAATCTATTTTTATCAATATTTGACTTAAGAATTAAAATCTCAGATTAACTAATGCCACTCTTTTCTATTTCCATCATTTAAAACTATTTTGTGCTTATAGTTTTCTTTCTAAATCCATTCTTAAGTATTTAATTTAAATATTTTGTCTTTGTCTATATCGATGATGAAAACTTTAGAAATGATGATTTAGCCACTGCCCATATGTTTTAATCTACATAATTCAGTGTTTTTTCCTTAACATGTTATTTTTTGCTGTTTTCTTAGATTTAAAAAATTCTGCTCAGATTAATGCAGTAGTCTGCCATGTTGAATTAAGTTTCTTTTGAAATGTTATTAACTTCCATAGTTTCTATATTTTTAAAATTTATTGAGACTATAATTCTTGCTAAATATATAAAAATTTTATAAATGGCTTATTGAAAGTATGAATGGAGATTAAAATGTGAGTAAAGATTTCTATATGAGTTGGTTCCATTATGTTGATAAGATTGGCCAACTCCTCTCTTTTGTAAAATTTACATATTCTTGTATAGGGTAAACTAACAATAACATATTAAAATGTGCCAATATAATGAGGCATCTGTTGACTTGTCTTTTTAAAAAATTATTAATATGATTTCCTGCCACATAATCATGTGACTTAATTTTGTTTAGTGGACTATAACTATATAAGAGCAATGCCTATCAGATTCCCACATGGGCAGTGATTCAGCTTTTGTCCCTTCTGTCAGATATCAATCATGAATCATATCACCTTTTTTCCCATTATTCCAATCACAACCTCACAATCTTTCTCAAGACAGGATTTTATGCAGCTATAATCATTCAAGTGGAGTCACTCAGAAGACAGAATTCACTTTCCATTCCCGGTTTACTTGGTATCCTCTAATGTAACAAACATGTTACTTTCAACATTGTTTAATATATTGTACTAAAGTGAAACAAACAACATAAGCCCAATAAAATTGCAGAAACTTTGTAATTTCAAAGGAAAGTAGATGTTTAGTATTAACATATAGTTTTTCCAACCAGATAATGAGAAGCTCAGGCAGTTTGAATATAAATTCATTGCTTGCAACCACACACTTACATTTTGTTGCAAATATCCCATATAGCACCTGAACCAAGGAAAAGAGATCAAAGTCAGCTGTGTAAAGTTTGTTACCCAGGGCAGAGTCAAAGGTTTAAAAGAATGCAAAAAGAATATTAGTCACACTGCCTGTGCAATACTTAATTTAATGTTCTATTCAGAACTTGGAAGGCACTAGATTTAACACAAATTGGAATTTAAGCTTAAAGAAGCATGGAACAGCAACAACTTCATTTTCTTTCTTCAAGAAAAAGAAAGAAAAAGAAAATTTAGTTCTCTTTTTCCATGGTTGCTCTAGCTGACTTCTGTAGAATATTCCTCCCTCACCCTTTTTAATGTGTTCTGTATATATGCTTGAGTGTTTTGAATAAAGTTATAGTACTCCCTCAGAAAAAAAGATTTCCAGCACTACAACATAACAAGACTAGTCCTTTATAGAAACAGCTATCTGAAATTGAAGTTTTTGTAAATTTTTTCACAGCATTTATGTGTTGCACACACTCTTCTAACTTGCTCTTTAAATTAAAATATTATCTTTTAATTTTATTATTATTTTGTTACATATATAGGAATACCTTTTATTTTTCATTACCAGTCTCTATTTATTTGCCTTTTTTGTGTGCCAATATGTTGAATATTTTATATGGATTTTTGATTTACTCATTTACTAATTCATATACTCAATCACCAGATGTTTTATGAGTGGCAACTCTTCCAGACTTTGGAGATAAAATGGAGATTAAGTTATGGTAAGGGACTTGCTCTTGTAGAGTTTCTATTCTAGTAGGGTAATCAAAACACATAGTGGAATAATATCTAATAGAAATAGGGATATATGGAACCTGAACAGGATAGTTAAAAGATAGGTGGATGAGGTGGAGCGGGATGACTGAAAGGTCAAAAAAGCTTCTCTGGTCTTTGAAGGGTAGGTGACAGCAAGTAGATGAGCAGGGTGAAAGAAAACATTTAAACCTAGAGAACAACAGCAGGAACTGAGCTTGCTGGGTGTGAGTAGCAAACATCAGACCAGTGTGAAAAGAATGGTGAAACAAAGGGGGAATATGGAGGGAGATGAAGTTGGAAAATAAACAGAGGCAAAATAATAGAGGGCCAGGTGGACTATGGTTAAATGTTTCTATCCTTGTGTAATGGGGTGCCATTTGGAGAGAAGTTGCATGATTTGACTTTCACTTGAAAAGGACCATTTAAGAATAAGGGCAGAAGAAAAGAGACCAAACAGGAAATTGCTATAGCCTAGACCTAGGGTGATGCTTTAGAATAGGGTCAAAGAAGTAAAAGTGGTAAAATTAATAAAAGAAATTTGGGGTTATTTTAGAGGCTGAGCTAGTAGTATTTGAGAGTATTAGGGATAAAGAAAAATCAGAACCAGGAGGATTTGAAAATAAACTGCAGAGAGTAAAAAAAGACAATAACAAAGACTTTGGCTTAAATATTTATAGGAACAGAAGTTGCCAGGCCAAGGCTAGAGGATTAGTGTCCATATAGAAAGGACTGCCTGAGCTCAGAGGTCAAGACCAGTCTGGGTCACTTGGTGAGACCTCATCTCTACAATATATCAAAAAATTGGCCGAGCATGGTAACACACACCTGTAGTACTGGCTACTTGGAAGGCTGAGGCAGAAGGATCACTGGAGTCCAGCAGGTCGATGCTGGCGTGGCCATGAACATGCCGCTGCAATCTAGTCTGGGTGACAGAGTGAGACTATGACTCCAAAAAAAAAAAGTTGCCTTTTACTGAAATGAGAAAGACAGAAAAAGAGAAGCAGGCATTGAGAGGAAATGAGGAGTGTGTTTTTAGGCATCTAAACATTGATCTGTCAAGTCACGTCCTGTGTATGAGTCTGGAGTTGAAGGGAAAGATCAGGGATGGCCTTCAAATTTGAGTATCAGTTTATTAGTGTCACTTAAAACTCTGGTGCTGGATGAGATTATCTAGCAAGCAGAAGAATAAAGAAGAAGAGGTCAGAGGAATAAGCCCTAGAGCTCTCTAATTTTTAGATGCTGGGAAAATGAGAATATCCAGCAAAAGAAACAAAGATCAACTAGATGAGAAGGGAATTAACCAAGAAAGGGTGGGTCTGCATATGCTGTTAAATGCTGCTAAGTGGTAGAGTAGAAATAGGATGAAGCAGCCACTGGATTTCGCAATTTGCAAGTCTTAGTGACCTTTAACAGAACAATTTAGTTAGTGTAATCACTGGAGTGATCGTAAAACAGACGAGACAAAAAGAGTTGAAAACTGTAGTCATTGAGCATCATTTTGAAGAATTTTACTGCAAGGGAGAGTATTGACATAGTACAACTGGAGAAAAACATGGAGTCAACAAATGGTCTTTGTTTTTAACATGTGAGATATTATAGCATGTTTAAATATGACTGTGAATGATTGTGTTCAACTTAAGTGGAAAAAAATTTGTGCTATCACGGGCCAGAAAATATTTTTACCTTGGCTTCTCCTACAGTCACTGTTGTAACTATTGAACTCTGCTATTGTAGTTTGAGAGCAATCACAGACTACATGTAAACAAACAAGCAAGGCTGTGGTCCAATGGGACTTTCTATATGGACACTAATCTTTAAATTTCATATTATTTTACATGTCATGAAATATGATTATTTGTTTAATTCCTTTTCAGTCATTATAAAATATAAGAATCATTCTTAACTCAGGCATCTAGCCAAATTTGGTCCATAGGTCATAATTTCCTGAACCTCCTGTAGGAGACAAAATTTGATTACTGCAGGAAAGAGGGAAGAAGGAACCACATTCTTTCATGGGGATGAGAACAGGCCATCTAGATAACAAGTGGCAAGTTGGCCTTAGAGAGGTACATGGTAAAGGAGAAGAAGATGACTGAGTATATGGATACAGATAAAGATTAGATGGTAGATGATAAATTGCTGGAACTATATGAAGGTATTGTATTCTTCCCATCTTATTTTTCTTAGGGAAAGTTTTTAAGCAATGTCTTCAGCTAAAACAGACAAGTAGGTAAAATATATTAAAAGTTGGGGAGAGAGTAAAAGGTTTATAATAGGAATCATGTATAAGGAGAAAGTGAATTGGCTAGGGAAATGTTGTGAGATTGCAAGGCAAGCACTGAGAGCCCACTTGAGATTTTTGTCATGAATTTAAAGTGAGACCTGTCAGCATGACTGCATATTTTCTTCTGGAGTCTTCAGCTGCTTGAGTATAGACCCTAAGTAGGCAAAGGCTTGGATTTAACCAAATTTGGTATTTTTCCAGGAAGAATGTTGGAAGGAGAAAGGCCAAGGGAATTGAGAGTATTTTCAGGGGAGCGATGACAGCGATTGACCATGTAATTGGAGCTGGATAAGAAAAGTGAGAATATAATGGAAGTGATGGAAAGTCAAAAGGTGTAAAAAAAGTTGGAAGTCACAATGAAGAGAACAACTTTGGGAGACAAGATATTAGAGGGGCAAAATAGAAAGACAGGAGGTGGTTTTTGGAGAGTACAATGTTTGTAATACAGATTAAGAAGGTGTAGCTATTGTTAATGACCATGAGAGTGGGGATTGAAGTGTGGAGGTCAGAATCATTGGGGCTGTATGAGATTAGTGAAGAAAGACTTCAGAGAGACAATGCATTGGAAATATTACATTTTACAATGTTGGAATCACTCTGTGGTATGATAAGAATAAAAAGGTGGAACATGGAGAGAGTTATATTCCTCAAGGATTGAAAGGAACTAAGTCTTAAGTGATTTGTTGCCTGGCCAATTTAACATATATGGTAAGTGGAAGAGTTATGTACTGAACAGGTTTCCAGAAACAATGCTCTCTCTTTAGCCATTATAATATCCTCCTCCCAGAATGCTACATATGATGTAGTTTATAGTGAAAGGCAAACTATATCCTTTCAATAACAAATACCAGAATATTTCCACATGCTACTTCTTTCTCATTGTATATACTACTTCCCAAATCAAAGGAGTTATCTTATTTCTTGACCACACCACTTGCTTTCCATATTCTTTCTTGGAATCAAGTTTTGTTTGTCTTCTGAAAATGCACCCAAATTCTTCTCATGTTCCTTCTTCATCAAAATCCAGACTATCTCATTCTTCCCTCTTCTGCCTAACTCCTGTGGCATTAAGTGTCTAAGAATTTTTTGTTTTTTTCTCTTTTTTGTTTTTTTGAGTTGGAATCTCACTCTGTTGCCCAGGCTGGAGTGCAGCGGCACACTCATGGCTACTGCAGCCTCAACCTACTGGGCTCAGGCAATCCTTTCTGCCTCAGCCTTCCAAGTAGCTGGAACTACAGGTGCGTGCTACCACCCTGGGCTATTTTTTTTTTTTAAATTTGTTGTAGAGACGAGGTCTCACCATGTTGTCTGGGCTGGTCTCGAACTCCTGGACTTAGGCAATCCTCTTGCCTCAGCCTACCAAAGTGCTGGGATTATAGTCTTGAGTCATCTCTCCCAACCAAGAATTTTCTGAACATCTCTTGTAAGCTACTCTTGTCTTCCCAACTATCCTACGAGTTCTACAAGGGCAAAAACATATTTTCACTTCCCATATCTCACTCAACACCTACTAGGCTTTAACCACATAGTCAGAAGTAGAACTCTTTGATTAATTGAGCTTGTCATCAGGCAATATCAGAGGAAAAGTTTTTCAATTATTCCTTTAGTGAACTAAACTGTAACTGACACCTACAAATCTATTAAATCAATAAATAATAAATTTCAGAAATGGCATAAAACAGAGACAATATTAAAAAAGCTTCATAGCAGACATTTGGTATTTGTAAAAATGAACTTAATCATAATTCTATAATTTCATATTGGATGCACTCATATACTCATAGAAAAGTATTCATCCTGTTATCTTTTTTATTATTTAAGGGGAAATTTTAAAGGCCAAAAAACTTGTGAAGTTCAATAATTAAAGTCAAGTAAATGTTCTATCTTGTTATTAAGGTAATTGGAAATTGAAAGCAATTTTGTGAAACAGAACACTGAAGAAAAATATTCAGAAACAGAATGCAGAAATGAAGTTAGAATGACAAAGGACAAGAACTCTTCTCAAACAGCTCATTTCCAACCGTTTTTGAAAGCATTGACATTTGGGTTAGTTATTTTCTATGGGTCTATATCTTGTTTTACGTTGTCTCTGGCAAGGGTTGCAAGGTGTAGTTGAGTCAAAGGACATTGAAAAAAAACACGAAAAATTTTCTCTTCATGTTCACTACAGACTAGTCCTTGGTTAATGGGTTTTTCTTCAAAGAAGGTGACAATAATGATGGACTATTAAATGGCTCTTTGTTCCTTTATTTCCACAGAAAAAATCTCAAGTTGTGGTAATGTGATTAATTAACTCTGTCATAAGTTATATGGAATTATATTTCTTTTTCAGATTTTACTTTTTTCCTCCATTTAATAGTCTGATTTATTTTAATAGCTATAATGTATTCTGGCAAAATCCATTTAATTTTGCATTATCTATATTGAATGCCTCTAATAAAAGTATTAATCAAAAAAGCAAGGGAGAATACCCTGAAGATGATAAATGAGGCTTACTGTTTGTTTTATGAATCAGCCCAATTTTAATAATTTTGCAAATTTATATGGTTTATATAAGAAAACTGAGACAGCAGAATGCCCTTCAATAAAATCAAATGGGCCAAAATGTTTATGAGGAAAAAGATATATTTCTTTCCATTTCTTGTATATTTTATTCTTACTTGTGGATGTAGTCAAGGAATATTGGAAATATTAACTCGAATGTTTTTTGTAAATGTGACTATTTTATTTCAATAAAGGTAGCTAAACTTAAATGATATCATTTTAAAGGGGGGATTTTATTTCATATTTTGTATTGGTTCACAATTGACATTTCATATATACTTTGTTCTTTTTGCTTCTGTTTTAGGTGATCTAGATATTCTATAGCAATAATAGTAACAAAAAACAACAATATCAAATAACTACTCAGCAACTTACTATGCGCCAGCTCTGTTCTAAGAGCTTTATGTCTAAAAAAAGGCCACACTCAAGCAAAATGCATTTCTTGGAACCATGAAATGTTGTTATAGTGGAAAAAGATAAAACCAGTGGTATTTTTTTAATGCTTCCAACATCATTTAGTACTGAGGTTGTAACAAGGTCAAATATTCTTATCTGTAAAGTGATCTTGCAATATCTAAACTTGTCAATTATAGTCAGGGCAATGAGGTTTTCCTATTGCCTCTATAAGTTTCTTCTTCCCTTTATAATACTTCAAAAATGTTTTAATAGAAGACATTTTTAATAGTGGTTATAATTTTTATGGTAATATGTCAGGTTGGAAAAAACTTTAGCAACCAACTGTATTCTTAAGTATGCATGCAACACACTTGATATTTTTATCTCAGGATTTGGAAAGACCTTAAAGTTTATGTAGCTCAATCATCTAACTTATTCTAGAACATCTGTTTTTACAGCTTTATATTTGCACTGTATTCCTTATGTCTAGCATTTTACACAAAACCTAATATAATATACCTGCAATAGACAGCTGTTGAATGCATAAAGGCAGTGTTCATTTAGAGCACTTCAGTTTCTCTGATGATAGATAACCCATTCATTAAAAGAAACTATGTTTTATAATAAACAGGGCAATGTCTTCACAGAATAGTATTAAGCAATATCATGACATGAAGCTACAACCACTCTCACCAGCTTTTGCCCTGATTTGTTCCCTTGATTTCTTTAATACTTCTACAGGATATCTATAACAGCAAATTTTATTTTCAAAAAATAATCAGTAAGGCATTGTCAAATGACTTACTGGTATCAGTCAAAAGAGAAATTTACATCACATCTTAATTCCTTTTTAATTTGTTATTTGATGTTAGGTGGACTGGATTTTAAAAAACTTGAAAGGAATCAGGAAAAGAGTATGACAACATATATTGTTACGCATGCTTCTCATAATTACTATTTATTCTGAAGAAGAAATTTGAGTGAATGAATATTTTATTCTTTGAGAGAAATGTAAAGTAATGTTTATCATTACACATGTTGTTTGACAAATTTTTCTGGAAATCATAAACTTGTTGGCATAAACACTTTGCTTTTTCAAAAATAATAAAAAAGTCATATATTTATTTTTTTCTACTTTTTTTTTTCAGTTTTTGCCAGTATGAAGCAGTTGCTTGTTTATAAGTCAAAATTTGAGACATTGAGGTAGATTTTTTTCTGTTTTTTTTTTTTCTTCAAGACTTTACCATCTACTTAGTATGGTGGACAATTAAAATGTCCAGTTTATACAGAAAACATTCTCACACTGCAAAACATGCTCTATTATATACACTAGAAATAATATAACTCTTAAGAAAAAAAATCCTTTTCTACATTCTTTACTTTCCAGAATCATCCTGTTGTACTTTGGGGAATTTATTGCTTTCTTCATATTATTGCTAATTTTTCAGAGGAGCTTGGTAAATATTTACTAATTCAAGAATTTTTTTTTTTTTTAGTTGGAGTCTCACTCTGTCGCCCAGACTGGAGTGCAGTGGCCCCTCCCGGCCACCGCAGCCTTGACCTGCTGGGCTCCGGCGATCCTTCCGCCTCAGTCTTCCAAGTACTGGAACTACAGGTGTGCGCTACCATGCCCAGCTAATTTTTTGATTTATTGTAGAGATGAGGTCTCGCCAAGTTGCCTAGGCGGGTCTCGAACCCGCGGGCTCAGGCAATCCACTCACCTCAGCCTCCCAAGGCACAGGAGTACAGGCTGAGCCACCGAGCCCGGCTAAGAAATATTTTTGTTGAAGTCCTTTATATGGATTATAGCAAATATACTAGAAAAATAAAAGATCAGTTTCATATATTTAATATATAAAAACAATGTTATTGCATTGATTGATTCAGTTGAATAACTAGTTAATTTGGTGAGATGTTAATTGAATGATTTATTTGAGAATACATAGACATCAAAAGCCAATTGCTACGTTGAATTCCAAAAGACTTATTACCAATTCAACCTGCCACTTAATGATGATCTTTGAACAAATCACTGTCTACTTAGCAAACTCCAATTGACATGCCAGATACTACGCCGAACTCTAGAGAAACAAAAATATCAACCAGGTTTTCTGTTTCTGTATGCTAAAGTTTGGATGAAATGGCCAAATTTTCCACATTCTCTCCATCTCTTAGTTCTAGGGTCTCAGTTCTCCATTTCTATTTCTACCAGAGTCATGCACATAAGCATCCTGGCGATAGTGAGCCTTGTGGCACATTATGGGGTATGGCAGGGACTCTGGCTTCAGAAGAGCACTTGATTCAATAGTCACTCAAATTCAGGACATGGTTACCTTGAGGAACAATGCTTCTAATGCTGATACATTGGATTTTTCAAGAGAAACATAAATAACTTTATGTGAAATACCTTGATTTTTAAACGTTGGTAACTAATTTTAAGATTACCAAAATATTGTGAAGACTAAGGAAAACATTTCTGAAACTAAATATGTTCAGGAGCTCCAAGTTTATTGTTTCTCATCGTCTCTTGTGTGCAAGAGTGCTGAATGAAATTTACTCTACTATCTTGCTTTGTGGGATTCCTACAGAACTGGAATAGTACAGTCAGAATGACTCCTTCTTAATCTATATCTTATTTTCTTGGTTCTGTGCATAACTTCCAGTGATTTTGTTACAAATTGTTGTCTTTTGCTCCCATTTATTGTACGATCCTACCCTAAGTATGTAAACCACAAATGTTTGCCTAAGTTGTAGAAAATTTAGACTCTTTGTTCTATTGGGAATACTTGAAGTGTTTGAAGTCAATTTCTTGGAGCTAATAGTTAAGTTCCTGGGTTTTACAACTTTTAATGGTGAGTGTTCAGACTGCACTTGAAATACACACACGCATACACACACACACACACACACACACACAGAGAGACAGTAGTTTAAAGTCTACTTCATACAATGATTAAATTAGACATTTCATTTAATGAACTGCTTAAATAATTGTCAAGATTTTTTCATTGTTCAATTAATTCTTTTGGTTACTTTAAGTGGTGCATGTTTAAGTTTTCAGTCGTTGTGTTAATTTTTAAATTGTAAGGATACCTTGAATTTATTTGTATTGAATGAATACATTTTTAAAAAATCATAAAATCATACAACATCTAACCAAAATGGGGGTAAATATACAAATGACTATGAGAAATAAAGATTCAAAAAGATTTATACAAAAATTATTATCATTTGAATCACTTTAATTGTATAGAATCACTGCAAGGTAGATGGCAGTTACCCATATTATGCACAAAACATGTTTATTATCCATCTGGCAAGGTTAGTTCTTAAAAAGTGGCAGAATCATATTCTTCTGTCATTTTAACAGCAAAGACTGATGTTGACCATAATTAGACTAATTGAATAGTGAGTGGGTACTATATAATTCAATTAGTGCATAAAATAAGAAGAGCTTTCCAACTACTTTCATTTGTTTTCCTCTAGAATATGGTGAACTGGAACTTAATTACAATTTCACATTGATTTTGTTGTGTTTTCAGTGTGTTTGAAATTACTTTTCAGAATAAAGGAGATATTCTTAGCAGACAAGTTGAAAGACCAACATGAAAAAAGGATTGCAATTTTTTTAGAGACATAATCTGTACAAGCTGAAATTCTCCTCTTTTAGCATGCATGGGCATAACTTCTTTGATTGACCACACATTCTAGAGTTAGAGAACCTGTGTTTAATTATCATGTACTAGCTCTGGTATCTACTGTAATACTCTCCCTCAGCCTTACATTCCCATTTAAAATTGTGATGATAACTATAATAACCACCTCATCCTTAGAGAGTTGTCATGGAGATTAAATGAGATAATATGTGTAAAGTGCCAAACACAATACCTAGCACATAGTAAATATGCAATATCTATCTGTCTGTCTATCTATCTATCTATCTATCCATCCATCCACCCTCATCCTCATCCTCCTCATCATTTTTGAATTTGAAGAGGTAAAATGGGAATTTCTCTAAAGAAGATGATTCTTCAGGAATTATTTTTATTTTCATCACCTTAACTTGTCTGCATTATGTGTTATTTCCTACATATAAAGTTTTGTATTCGATATTTTTCAACTGGAAAAAAACCTGCATATCTTAATCTAATAAATCTAGCTAAATATTTCCAAATGGGTTAGATTTTAATTTTTTCTTCAAGAAAATGGTTTTTCTTAAGCCCAACTAAATGTTGTCTGTTGTGAACATCTGAAAGTATATGTGCTTGAGAAGATTTGGGATCATTAATTTACTTACTCCAATCCGTAAATATTTATTGTGCACATTATACATACAATATTATGTTGTAGAAAAAAATGGGGAGAGATGATACCCCCACCTATCAGAGGGGTCTTCTAAATGTTCTGAATTCTGAAACTGAATAGATTAATGGACCCATTTAAGAAACAAATGAACCATGTTCTCCACTTTTGGACTCTGAATTTGACCTCAATTAAAATAGGATATTCCCTTGGGAATTTCTGAATATACAGCAAATTTGTAGTTAGTAACTTTATAATAATGTTTGACAGTTACCGAGAACCTACTTTGGTTATATATATGAGCCAAAGATGACTTCTGTGTATTGACCTCTATGTTGTGTAGAGGGTGAGCAAATGCCTTTGGCACCAAATTTAATTTTTTATACATCCAATTATTTTTGAAAAATAGTCGAAACAAGCAGATTTTTAAGCCACTTAGGGTTTGTCTGACTGACATAACCCATGAAACTTCATCTTGCAGCTGATATTCATTGATAAGATGGAGCACTACAGTTAGAAAGCCCCAAGTTGCCCTTTGAAGCTCTCTGATCCAGGAACTCCTGACAGTGCTGCTTCCACAGTGTTCCTAAGCATCATTCCTGGTAAACCCCGTTCTTAATGCCCTTGCCTTCCTCCCTTTCTAGACGTCAGCTTTTGGATTGTCTTATATTGTGAGGGACTTCTCGTCTCATTAAACCCTGTTCAAGCACTGCCCAGTAAAGTTTATTGCATGTTACTGGCCCTTGTGGTCATACCTTTTCCCTTGATCAGTCCTCAAATCTCTCAACTCCCCCACAATGATGTGCCAATTACTGCAAGAGCCTGAGGATAAATACACCTTAATATATCATCATCTTCTTTACCAGCATCATTACCATTGAAGACTACTCTCTACATCAGCACTTTTCAAACACTGTCTCAGTTAATTGTCATAATAAACCATATAAGATAAAAACTATTAGTCCTGTCTTAGATATGAGGAAATATATTTAGAAAGTGAACTAGCTGGCCAAGATCACAATTATATATCACAGCAAGTGGTAAAGACTACACACACCCACAGTTATCTTCACTGAAAATGCACATCCACTGTTCCTAGAGTCGTTATTGTTCTTATATCATGGTTCTTAACTATTTTTATTGTCATCACATTCTTTAATAATTTTTCAGAAATATTGTTCACAATGTGGACATATCCCTAGTTACAAGTCCACTATTTGCCATAAAGTATGATGTAGGAAGAGATGAGAGATTAAATGGATAAAGTACACAAGGACTAGAGTGTTACCCATTCCCAGTGAAATAGATTGGGCTCTCCTGTAGAATGAAAAAAGACTGACATTGTAAGATTATCTTTGTGTGTAGTTGTGTGCGTGTCTAATAATTACTTGGGAAGGAAAAGAAGACAGGTAGAATACCTGTTAAGAGTTCAGAGCAGGAGTTTTAAATAAAAGAATCAGATCTTCTTCACAACAGTATTGAAAACATTAGAAGGTGTATGCAAACACAAACAAGTGAAACCACTTTAAAGGGGCTGATTGAATGGGTTTGAAAGTGAGTCAGGAAAGGAGAAAATTGGGTTTTTGTCAAGATTTTGAGTTTGAGTCCCTAGATAGAATATTTGAGTTTGAAAATGCAAAAGAGGTCACAGGTTCAATAGTTGGGAATGGACTGACTCATGTGAGAAAGCATGCAAGTGAGTGGAACAGAGACCAAAAGCCTGGAACTCCAGCAGTTAACAACTGTTGTGAACCACTCAATGCCTATTAAATGTTTCAGCCTATTCCTTTCACTCTTAAACATATCCCCATTGGACTATAAAGTATATTATCATTTTACAAATTAATGAAACTTGGAGACACCCTACTTTTAAGTATTGGGTATAGAAGGAAAAGACCATTAAGAAACTGGAGAAAAAAAATTCAAAGAAGGAGGAATTGGAAACTCAACACAAGTAACCCTTCCTAGCCAAAGACAATAGGTGTAAGGAAGCCGGACTCGGTGGCTCAGCCTGTAATCCTGCGCTTTGGGAGGCTGAGGTGAGTGGATTGCCTGAGCCCGAGGGTTCGAGACCCACCTGGGCAACTTGGCAAGACCTCATCTCCACAATAAATCAAACTACCTGGGCGTGGTAGCGCACACCTGTAATTCCAGCTACTTGGAAGGCTGAGGCGGAAGGATCGCCGGAGCCCAGCAGGTCGAGGCTGCGGTGGTCTGGAGCTGCCACTGTACTCCAGTCTGGGTGACAGAGTGAGACTCCAACTCAAAAAAAAAATAGGTGCAAGGAAAACTTTTCTTTAAAGTAGTCTACTTAAAGTGGAGGTGAGTATGACATAAAAATTCCGGATATGTGCTATTAGAATGCTATCTTATAAACTGAAGTTAATGTTATAAAAATATTTATATTATTTTATTTTTATTATGTATATAGATATGTTATATGATATTCTATATACAAATATTTATTTTATATTATGTATAAATGCTTGTTTATTTTAGATTCTATCTACATATTTTATATTATAATATGTTGGTGAAAATGGTAACAAAAAGATGATACATATAATAAACGGGGTATGAGTCATTTATTTTTCTAGAACATTTTCTGTGAGACTATGTTCTGATGGTGTGAAAGAACATTTATCACTTCACTTTAGATTTTTGTAGCAAATGACATGGGACTTCATATTTTCTTCAGGACTTTTTTGAGCTTTTGCAAGGGCCTTTTTGACTCTTTATATTTAAGTCGTTTTCTTTTGAAAGAATGATTGTGTCATCCCTGACAATAGTCACATATTTAAGCATTAGCCACATCTGTTAAAATCTATTTATAAGTGGCTTGAAGTTTAAAGAAATTCTCCAATGTCACTTTCATTAACTTCAAGAAATCCTGCATTTGCTGCAAGATTTGCAATTGCACCTTAAAATTGCTTTGCACTGTATTTAGTTTGGATAGGAGAATCAGCAAAGATATAAACTAGTGTTAAGTGGGAGGAATGTTTTAATAGAGATTAATATAATCAGTTAGATAGCCAGCATCTTGTCTTATAGCAATGTTCATTTTATAGCCTCATAACTGCATATTGAATACACAAATAAATATGACTGCTTGATATTTTTCCAATTTATTCCAAGCATCTGTGAGTTTAGAGATTGCTGAAAGAGCTATAACTCTTGACTTTATATTATACTTTTACTGGAGAATATTATTCATCTGCTATGCTCAAAAATTGTTATGTTCTTTTAGTGGTTCATCTAAAATATATCTCTTCTTATTAGTATATTAAATTTGTATTTCATCACCATCATCACAAATTCACAACTTAAATAAATCTAGAATCAGTAGACTATATTCTATTGATTATATAAATTGTAATCTATGTTTGGCTACATCTCTTTTTTGGTAGGAAATATATTACCATCTGATTCATAAATTTTCAAAGCCTAAATAACCCTGTAGTTCAAAAGTTTATCTTTCTTGCTCATGCTAATATATCAGTCACATGGAAGCTAGATATCCTTTTTAGGAACAGTTAGCCACATGAGATCTCACTTGAATCTCCCTCTTGCCAGAGAAACAGAAAACATATGCAGGGCATCTGGAAATTCATTTGTGCTGTACCCTTCTGAGTTTATGTCTGACACCAGCATGCATTCTAGGACCTAATTGTAAGGGTAGTGATAAGGATTATAATGAAGGTGAGAGAGGGCTGTTCATCTTTTAGAATAAGAATTGAAAACAAGCTTCCTATGGTTTTGAAAGAAGACTTTGCTTTGTGTTTTCCTCTGCTTTTAAACACATGTGGCTGATTTTTTTTTTTTCCTTCCTCTGCAGTAACCAGCATGTGAGCTTTAAAATGAATGCTGTGGTTTGAAAGCCTACCCTCTGAGTCTAATGAATTTTCTCTCCAGGGGAGTTTTCATCTTCTCCCCGTCTCTATTCTCCACTCACCCAAAGGTGGACTGTTTAGATCTCAGAAATATGATTACCATATTTATAATAAATGTGTGCACAATACATTACAAAAAGTTATGGAAAAAGTGGAAGAAAAATATCTTCCTAGTTGGAAAGGCAACGCATTTGTCTTCCTTCAAAGTCTACCACATTCATTTATTCAGATACTTATTCATTCATTGAATAATTATTTATTGAGTGTCAACTGAATGCTAGGTTCAACACTCATCCAGTCCCATAAATGTGCTTAAAGTCTTTGGCAGTCTCATGAGGGTAATACATATTAATGACATATCCTAATATAAAAATAAATCTTATATTTATAAATAGATATATAACGACTATATTTTTATTTTAAAATAAATATACAAATATATGCAAATAAATACTGAGAACCTCGAACCAGCAATCTATGTCTGAGGGTTCAAGAAGTCTTCCCAGAAATCCTGGCTTTGGGGATGAGTAAAATGTATAATAAATATTTAGTCAGGTGAAAGCTGAAGACAGCCAAGGCAAGCTTCTTGAGAACAGGGAAGAGTTATCTTTATTCTTTGTGTTTCTTTAAAGTATTTTCACAGTGTCTTTAATTTCGGTTGGAGTTATGTACAATCCAGAAACAAAAATAGTTTACAACCTCCAAGATATTTAAATGTTTACATTTCCCCTTTTAAAATCTTTTAAATATTATCTCAATATTAATTAATAAGGATGAAATAGATACCAGGTATGACTTAATTTTAAATTACTATGTATTCAGGACTGAGGTCTTCATTTTCAGGCATTTATATTTTGCCATTTATGTAAAAGACTCATGTGGAAAACTGAGTTCAGAGGTGCAATGTTTCAGATTTATTACAGTGATATTTTAGCTTCAGCTATAGATTGGTACCTTGGGTAGCTGCCCCTGGCCTGCCACTTAATCTGGATCTGTTTAACCTAATATATAACTGGCAAATGCTTTCTGAATTGGTTTTAGGCCTGCAGACATTCCTAGATGGAAATAGCATAACAACACTGCAAAACAGAGTTTTAGGGATCTTCCATGTGCTTCTCAAAGAACTTCTGGCTTTTCAAACTCAGTGATAAATGCAAATGCTCTTAATCATGGGTTGACAAACTACAGTTCACAGGCCAAATCCAACCTGGCACATGTTTTTGTAAGAGACTGTGAGCTTGTTTTTATATTTTTTAATGGTTAAAAAATAAAAAAGAATATCTTGCAACATGTGAAAATTAAATCAAATTCTAATTTCAGTATCTGTAAATGAAGTTTTTGTTAATAATATAGCTATGTCCAATTGTCACATCCCATCTTTGACTGCTTTCAGGCTACAAGGCAGTGGTGGACAACTGTAACAGAGTTCTTGTAGACTACAAAGACTAAAGTGTTTATTATACGAATGTAGTTATGGAGCACATCTGGAAAATTAGTGGTAAAAGAGATAGGCAATGTCCATGCCCTTATAGATTTTAAATTATATTGGGAAAAATATATAAACTTGTGAATTAATAAGATGACTTCAGATAGTGATAAGTTCTAGAAAGAAAATATAACAGAGTTATGGCACAGAAAACACCTAAGGGTAGAGGTTGGGGCTACCTTATCAAGGGGGGTCAGGACTGGGCACATTCAGAAATAGATTTTTTATAGGATTCCTGAATGAGGCAAAGAGGTTACCTCAAAAAGAGGAGGAATATTCCAGATAGAAAGAACAGCAAAAACCAAAATTCTTGAGACTGGTAAGAACTTGATGATTTGAGAGAGGAAAGAAGACTATGTGATTGAGATGCTTTGGATGAACAGGAAGGTGATATAAAACTGTAGAAATAGAAAGATAGGTGAATGTTCAACGTGTACCCTACAGAGCCTCCCACCTCTAAATTCAATCAGACTAATGTGTGGTCTCAAGCTCTGCAGATTTTTAATCTTTCCAGGTTTTTGAAACTATAAATATTTGACTTTCTAGCCCAGAACAGGATAAAGAGATAAACAGTTTGTAACTTAGTCTAAGTGCTATGAAAAGCCAATGGAGAATTATTGGCAGTATTATATTTTTAAAAGCTCCTTTTGACTGCTGTGATTGGAAAACAGACTGTAGGAGTACAAAGTCGAGGCAGGAAGCTGGAGCAGGATGCTATTGAAGTCAACTACTCAATAAACTTGTGTTGTTGTAATAGTGATGGTGATGAAAAGTGGACAGAGTTGGATATATCACAGAGGTAGAGCCAAAAAGACTTGCTGATTAGAAGGTTGGAATATGGGAAAGAGAGGACTCAGTGTTACTGAGTAACTGGGAGACTGGCAGTCCCAATTAAGAAGATGGAAACACAAAGGAGAGAAGCAGGTTTGGCAGTGGGAGATAGAACAAGCTAAATTATAGATACTTATAGTGTGGTATCATTCACTCATTCAACAGCAACAAAAATCTTGAGTACTTACTATATGTTATACACCGTTTTTGACACTGGGAATTATATCAGTTTAAAAAGAAATAAAGAAAAGTTTCCCTAACATGTGAGATGGGTATCAGACAGGTGGTGGGTGTAGAGTTTGAAGCTCAGAAGAGAGGTGCCATGCTGAAATGTGTAGATTTTCAAGTCTTTTGGATGACAGGTTATTTTTCTTCTATATTTTGGCTTCAAATGATTGTAATGTTTTATAAAATGGTGTAAGACATTTAAACAAAGACAACATGACTGTGGATTATTTTCTGGAGAAACAGACTGACTTGGGAACAAACCTCCTGTGACTGCCTCCTTTCTGAAAGGTGAGAGCAGAGCCATGTGGAACTTGAATAGACCTACTTCCACCTTTGAACACCAAGGACAAGTAGATCTGTGTCCTCCGTTTTTGTCACAGGAGACAAAGGGAATTTTTATTTATTTTAATTTTGGTTGGATTGATCACTGAGCTGACAGGGAAAAAGCTACTTCAACACCAGCATAAGTAAAGGAATTAAAGGCATCTAACTTTACCTGTTCCTGCTGATATGTCAAAATTTGAGCCAGCCAGAGCAGCAGGGTCTAAAAGAACCATCCAGTGCCTGAGCATGAAAAATAATGGATGTAATAATACCTTGCATTTATATAGCACTTTTGCATTTGGACCCTCACAATAACCTTAAAGGTGGGCTGAGCAGACTCTATTATCTGCATTTTACAAAAATATCTCCTAGAGGCAAGAAGTATGCATGGAGAGGTGAATAAATGCAAATGTAACAAGATGAAACCAATGAGGCTTGAAAATAAGATTTAAAAAAGAATATGCTCAGAATGGAAGTTGTATGACACATCTATGGTTTGTCTTTGGTTACTTCCCGCTATTGGTGTTATTTGTTTTTTAATTAATTACTTCAAGTAAGTGTTTGTTTATAAAATCATGATGATATTTTACCGAGTATGTTTGTTTACAATAGGCAGTTTCAAGTTCAAATACCTACATGTTTTAGGCAGACAACCTAAATGAATGAAAGGTGCAGGCTTGACTGTGCTAAATGGGGAAGTCCCTGCTCATCATAAAGTGGCAATTACTACTCAGGTCCAGTGAGGGGGCTTCATAGAAATGTTAGCCCAGGGTAGACAGATGATATGATTATGATTCTTCAAAAGAAGCTGAAAAACAAGCTTGATATTTTATGTGAATCTCTCATTTTTAATATTTGCAATTTTTTTAAAAGAAGTGTGAATAGCCAAAGAAATTCTCAGCAAAAGGAACAAAGTGGTTGGCATTACAATTCCAGACTCTAAACTTTACTACAAGGCTACAGTAACTAAGATATCATGGTGATGATACAGGAATAGGCACACAGGCCAATGGAACCAGACAGAGATTCCAGAAATAAAAACACAGTCTCTCAACAAACTCATCTTCAATAAAGTCATCGATAACAATATTCAGGGAAAGGAGACCATATTTAGCAAATGGTGCTGGGAAAACTGGCTAGCTACATGCAGAAGAATGAAACTGGACCCCTACCTATAACTATATATAAAAATATAAAAATCAATTCAAAGTGGATCAAGGACCTAAATGTAAAACCTCAAATCCTAGAAGGAAATATAGGGAACACCCTTCTGGAGATCAGAGTGTGTAATGAATTCATGGCCAAGTACCCAAAAGCAAATGCTACAAAATCTAAGATAGACAGGTGGGATCTTATCAAACAGAAAAGCTTTTGCCCAGCAAAAGAAATCATCAAGAGAGTAAAGAGACAACCCATGGAATGGGGAAAAAATATTTACAAGCTGTGAATCTGACAAAAACCTAACATCCACGATCTACAAGGATCTCAAACAAACCGAAAGGAAAAAAAAAAAATTAAAAAGTGAGCAAAGGACATGAACAAATACTTCTCAAAGGATGACATACAAGCAGCCAACAGACACATGAAAAAATGCCCAGCCTCACTAACCAGAACTACAATCAGAGAAATGTAAATCAAGACTACAATGAGATGCCACCTAACACCAGTAAGGATGGCTATAACTAACAAGTCAAAAAAACAAGTGATAGTTTGACTGCAGAGAAAAGGTTATGCTGCTACACTATTGGTGGGAATGTAAACTAGTCCAACCTCTATGGAAACTAGTGTGGTGATTTCCCAAAGAACTAAAAATTGATCTCCCATATGATCCAGCAATCCTTCTCCTGGAAATATGCCCACAGGAACATAAATTGCCCTACCAAAAAAAGGACATCTATGCACACATGTTTATTGCCGCATTATTCACAATAGCAAAAATATGGAACCAACCCTGTTGCCCATTGAAAGTGGACTAGATAAAGAAAATGTTGTACATATACACAATGGAATATTATGCTGCCATAAAGAAGAACAAATAAATGGCTTTCACAGTAACTTGAATGAAATTGGAGACCATTGTGCTAAGTTAGCTATCACAGAAACAAAGAACTAAATATGTTTTCACTCATGAGAGGGCCCTAAACACTAGTGACATTTGCACAAGGGAGGGATTGGCAGTCACTGAGCACTGCTGAGGAGGGAGGGAGGGGGACATGTGGCAACACAATGGATACCTGGCCCACTACCAGGAGGAGTGAGGGTCAACTAGAAGTCCAAATTTCACCTGCATACTTTTTTTTTTTTTTTTGAGTTGGAGTCTCACTCTGTCACCCAGACTGGAGTGCAGTGGCCGTTCCCGGCCACCGCAGCCTCGACCGGCTGGGCTCCGGCGATCCTTCCGCCTCAGCCTTCTGAGTAACTGGAACTACAGGCGCGCGCTACCACCCCCGGCTAATTTTTTGATTTATTGTAGAGATGAGGTCTCACTTGCCCAGGCGGGTCTCGAACCTGCGGGCTCAGGCAATCCACTCACCTCAGCCTCCCAAAGGCGCGGGATTACAGGCTGAGC
>CAUYQG010042173.1:0-10272 GCA_963574415.1 Tarsius wallacei
GTCTCCTGTGACAAAAGCCAGAGAAAGGTGGACTGTTCTCCCTTTCTGGGACCTCCCACCTGTGGTTGTGGTTGTAACAAGGGAAGGATTGTGCTTATGTTAGGGCATATTCTGGCTGCACATCATAGCTTGTGCAAGTAATCCCATGACTTAGAGAGGCTGAGGTGAGAAGATTGCTTGAGCCCAGGAGTTTGAGACCAACCTCTACAATACTCATGTCACTACCAAAAAAAAAAAAAAAAGCCATGAGTATTAGCAAAGGCCTGTATTTTCAGCTACCATGAAAGCTGAAATGGAAGGATTGTCCTAGCCCAGGAGTTCAAGGTTATGGTGAGTAATGATGATGCCTCCTCACTTCTGCCTGGGTGTCAGGGTGAGACTCTAACAAAAGATTAATACATTCTATTTAATTTAATTTAATTTAATTTATTTTATATTATTTTTTAGTTGGAGTCTCACTCTGTCACCCAGACTGGAGTGCAGTGGCCACTCCCGGCCACCACAGCCTTGACCTACTGGGCTCTGGCGATCCTTCCGCCTCAGCCTTCAAAGTAGCTGGAACTACAGGTGCACACTACCACGCCTGACTAATTTTTGATTTATTGTAGAGATGAGATCTCACCAAGTTGCCCTGGTGGGTCTCGAACCCGCGGGCTCAGGCAATCCACTCACCTCAGCCTCCCAAGGCACGGGATTACAGGCTGAGCCACCAGCCCGGCTGTAAAACAATTATCAGTAGCTACCTTCCGGTTCTGTCTTTGGCTAATGATTAGAGGGCAAGCTAGGTAATTTGCTAAGAAAACATGACAGAACTAAGCAGTGTTAAAATGGCTGCACTTTAGCTAAGATTATTTCATTATTCCATTTTGGCATTTCTCCTTTTGCTCACCCTATGCTTGGTGGCTCAGCCTGTCATCTCAGTACTTTGGGAGGCGGAGGCAAGTGGATTGCCTGAGCCTGCGAGTTCGAGACCAGCCGAGCAACTTGGCAAGACCTCGTCTCTACAATAAAAAATTAGCTGGGCGTGGTAGCGCACGCCTGTAGTTCCAGCTACTTGGAAGGCAGAGGCGGAAGGATTGCCGGAGCTCAGCAGGTCGACTCTGGGGTGGTCGTGAGCGTGCCACGGCACTCCAGCCTGGGCGACAGAGTTGAGGCTTCAACTGAAAAAAAAAATGAAGACCAGGCCAGTTCAGTCACTTGTTCTGAATGTGGAAGTGTGAGTCCACCAAGGTGCCGGAATAAAGCACATGGTCCCTGGTTTCTGTCCAAATCTGTCATGAGACACGGCTCGTGTTCAGCTGCCTCCCAACAGGGGCACCAGAATCAGGCAGCTAGAAAAAGCCCTTTCATTGGGAAAATTAACTGCAATTTCTCTGTCTCGCCTCACTGCAGATTTTTCTTCCACCTTGATTACCTCTCATGAATAATTGGGGAAAAAAATAATTGGTGGATTTCAACCAAGCATCATGAGCTGATTGCCAAGGAAAGGCTTGGGTGTCTTTTTCCCCCTTTTGCCCATTTTCACGTGACACTGGCCAGAGTGAGATAATTGTATTTGAAGTTCTAATTGCCCACCCTTCAAAGGAGTCAGGGGAGTGGACTATATTATAAAGCCACTGATAATTTTGTCCCATGAATTGCTGTTCAAAGATTCAGTGTGATGGTTGTTCATGAAGAAGAGAGGGTGAGAGAGAGAAAGGCAATTAGATCGGAGAGACAGGAATGATTGATCGCAAAGCCTTTTCCTTCTAAAGCATACCCCTCACATACACCAATATTTTTCAATATAACATAAGGCTTACACTGATTTACAGGGGGAAAAAAGAGTAAATGCGACTTCCCTTCTTCATAGAATGATTCTTTTGAGTCTTGGTAAGATGGTGCTTAATTATATCTTATCTAGCCCAGGTGGGACACTGATGCATTAATTATGCATTTCCTCTTAGCCCGCCTAGTAACCAAGGATCTGCCCTCGCTGGGTGCCTGACGAGGGCCTGAGGCATATTTCATGACTGGGGACACAATTCCTGTAGACTCTACATCCCTGTGATTGTGACCTCCCCAGCACTAACCTCTAACAAGCAGAATCAAACTTTTAGAACTTAACAGCATGCTTCCTTGCCTCTTTTGGACTTGACGTTGGCTTTGGGGCCAGGAGAAGCAGCCTCAGGTGTGAAGCATTTGACCACTGCCCATTTCTCTCTGTGAGTGTTCCACAACGGCTCTTTATTTGACGACCACAATCCAACCTTTATTTCCAAGCAGTGATCTGGAGGCTTTGGGCATGGCAGAGCATGGTGACATCTCAAGATAACAAGAAGGAAACGTTGGCCCCCACAGAAGGAGGAGCTCACAGAGTAAGCATTGGATGTGCTCTAAGGAGAACGAGATTAGAATTAGTTAGGAAAAAAAGAGTGACAGGTTAGCTTACCATTAATCAATAAATGCATGCAAACTGGGTCATCAGTCAGAGCCCCATGAATGCAGGATGACAGCCACACATACAGACATGCACAGCCGTGCGTATGGATTTGTGGAGGACGAGGAAGGGAACGGTAGACAGATTGTTGGCACATTTGGCGGCGCTGAGTTGGAACAGCTTTTCCGTAAAACTTTGTCTCAACTTTGCAAGTTTGTTAGACAACTTCAGGGCTCCCAGGATCCTGCTGGTCTCCTAGGAAGTCCTCAGGAGGGTGACAGCTGTGTTCAGAAAGGTGCCTGTCACCCTGGCCGATAGGAAAGCTTTATCTTTCTCCCTTGGCAGCTCTTGGGGACATGAAAAATGCTCCACTCTGCCTGGGTGTAATTAAACCTCGGGCTGAAGTTTTACCCTGGAGCCTCACTGGCAAATTCAATAATGATGAATTAAGTGGAATATTTACAGCGCTAATGTGAACAGGGTTTAAAATAATGCATACGGTTAACTTAATTACATTCCTTGTGACTTGCCCCTCTTCAAAAATGTTATTTCAGCATCTAATTGCAGGAAAAACGCTTTTCCTTCCCCAAATACCCTTGTCTCTTCCTTTTCTTTCTCTACTGTGATTTATTCTGTTTTTCCTGCACTGTGTTCGAGATATATTTGCCCATCTCGGTTTTCTGGTTGTGGTCCCTCCCTCCCTCTCCCCAGTTTATTTGGTCTGCAGCCACTGTAATGTTCTTTAGCCTCAGGGGAATAAATTCTTCTCACCCCATTTTCAGGGGGAAAGAATTAGGAGCAACTGGGTCCCAAACTCTACAGTCTTTGTCCTTTTTGCCTGGAGACCCTGCCTGTGCACTCTCCTTGGAGTGGGGGATGAGTACGGGCTCTAGCTGGGTTTGGGCCATACAAACGATGCCCCAGATTACCACCATGTCCTCTCTGCATCAAGGACACTTCTGCTTCCTTTTCCAGGGCTCTCTCCCTCTTCTCTGAGTCGCCCTGGTGGTTTCTTTGGAAGCAAGGTTTTAAAGGTGGTAGGAGATGGGCACCTACATCTTTCTTTCTGAACTGGTCACTCCGGGTTCCGATGCCAGGGCTTTTACTTGCAAAATGGGCGAAGTTCATAGGACCTTGGATTACCAAGCAGCAGGGTTCCCCCTTCCCCCATGTCTCAGCTCTGTTCAGTATCCCCATGACAGCCTTGCAAATAGGTGCCCTGGCCCCTTGTCTTCGGAGCTTTCGTCCTTGCTGAGAACGGAGCTTTCCCATACATCAGTCACAGAGTGGCAAGAGTGGCCTGCTTGTTTGGGGTGGGAGAGAAGGAGGAGAAACCAGAGACCACCTGCATTGGGCAGCGCACAGAGTAGCCTCTGGATTTTTTTCTTTGCTTTGGAGCAAAAATCATTTGTGCTCACAGGCCCCAGATGATTACTTTCCCTGGGCAAACACGTAAGTGATTACTCCCACGTCCTATTCTCCTGTTGCAGCATCAATGTTTCATTTTGTCTTGATCAAGGAAAGGTATTTGTGGCTGGAAGGGAGGGAGACCCACTTCAGATCAGCTGAAGGAGGAAGGCAGAATGTATTCTAATAAAACAATGCGAGGACCTTGCATTAAGGTGGGCCTCTGGGGCTCTGGAATCAGGAGTTGGGACGCCAAGGACAGAGTCTCTTATTCTTGCTTTCCATCAATCTCTCATCTTCTCTAAGCCTTGGCCACTTTGGGGCTTCCAAGTTGCCAAGTCCTAAGGTCAAGAGAACAGTCGAGTCTGAGAATCTGGCAGGGTTGGGTGAGTTGTACCTGCCTGGCCCAGCTGACCCCTGGGAGCTGAGGGGAGCACACCTGTCTTTCCGCCTCAGAGGATGTGTGTGGGGGGTATAGGTGTAACAGGCTGGGAATACAGCCTAAAGGATCTGTAGATACAGGGATGTGGGTCTCAGCTTCTAACTCCCTTCTCCCCCAGGACTTTGCTGGGTCAGGATCACCTGCTTTCTCCAGATAGGAGCAAAAACACCATCATGGGTGTTACCCTCTGTCCCTCATCTAAAACCAACTCTCTTTCTCTGTACTCTCACTCAACACAGAACACTTCTGTGACTAAATGGGTAGGGTTTTCCTACACCAAGCAATTCTCCAGTTCTTTAGGGCCACTAGCTGGGTGTCCTATAATTCATCTCAGTCCCTGAAGGTAGCATTGGGTCCCACAGGTGAAGGGCTCAGTGCCACAAGACTGCTTCCACTTCAGATGCCACTCAAAAATCCAGGTTGTCAGCCGGGCTCGGTGGCTCAGCCTGTAATCCTGCACCTTTGGGAGACTGAGGTGAGTGAATTGCCTGAGCCCGCGGGTTCGAGACCCGCCTGGGCAACTTGGCGAGACCTCATCTCTACAATAAATCAAAAATTAGCCGGGCGTGTAGCGCGCGCCTGTAGTTCCGGCTACTCGGAAGGCTGAGGCGGAAGGATTGCTGGAGCCCAGCAGGTTGAGGCTGCGGTGGCCGGGAGCGGCCACTGCACTCCAGTCTGGGCGACGGAGTGAGACTCCAACTCAAAAGAAAAAAAGAAAATCCAGGTTGTCACCCGTGCTTCTGACCAACTGTAGATCCAAGATCCCCACAGCCCCCTCTCCAGTTTTGATCATTTGCTAGAATGGCTCACAGGACTCAGGGTAACAGTTTACTTGTGAGGCTAGCAGTTTGTCGTAAAAGTATCCAACTCAGGAACAGCCAGATGGAAGAGAGACTTAGGGCAAGGTATGGGGGAAGGGCGTGGAGAGCCCTTCCAGCACCCCACATGTCCAGCACCCAGCTGGGAAGCTCTCTGAATTCCATCCTTTTGTGTTTTGTGGAGGGTTTATTATGTAGGCACGATTGATTAAATCATTGGCCATTGATGATCAGCTCAACATTCAGGCCTTCTCCCCTCCCTGGAGGTCAGGTCTGAGTGTGGGGCCCTAACCCCAACCCACTAACCACATGACTGTTTCCCCTGACAGCCCCCATCCCTCAGGGCTTCCCAAAAGTCGCCTCATTCACATACACTTTCCCCAGGTACCAAGAGAGGAGCAAAAACACCGTCATGGGTATTACCCTCTTTCCCTCTTCTATAGGAAAAACCAACTCTCTTTCTCTGTACTCCCACTCAACACAGAACACTTCTGTGACTAAATGCGTAGGGTTTTCCTACTCCAAGCAATTCTCCAGTTCTCTAGGGACACTAGCTGGGTGTCCTACAATTCAGGAAAGGGGCTTGCTGTGAATCACAGAAGACTCTTCTCTGTCCCTCCTGTCACTTAGCAAACGTACAAGGACTTTGGAGCTGTGTCAGAAATCAGGATGACGAGCTAAACACGTATTTTTAATTCTGTCACAGCGTCACACCTCACCACCTGCAGTTCTCTGACTGACAGGCATCATCACTGTTGCCAGGGGAGAGGGGATTGCCGGGGTTTTCAGAGATAATTAGATGAAGGATAGCATAGGCTTATTAGCAGGCAAACCTTTTCCAATTAAAAGATAAGTGAGACTGCAAAAGCATGCTTCAGGCAAATCTGTAGTGACATTATCTTTGGAGCCACTTACCAGTCAGCCAAAAATCTGCAGCACAGCGTGGCCAAAAGAGGAGGGAGGAGAGGGTCTCCCTGCATCTGGGGAGCATCTGGGGCCGTGTGAGACCAGCATCGGGTCTTGGCTGCTTCCTGCGCTTTGGCAGTGAACCAAGATTGAAAGTGGATGCACGGCAACTTGGGAGTCTACCCAAGATGCTTTGCAAATGAACGAATTGCTGCTGGGCACAGCATTTTCAGAGGGGAAGCCAGGAATAATTTCCTGCCTCACACTGCCTGACCTCTGGCAGTCATCGTGAGACCCTTGCAGGTGGATAAACAGAGTCTGGATAGGAATATTCATCCAATTGCATTGTGATAGCAGCGCCTAAATCCAGGCGAGTTCAGAGGTAATCTGGGGTTCTGCTTGTTAGGGGAAAGTGGAGAGCACTTCCAAGGCCTTAGCGTGGATTGACATCAGAGAGAGAGTTCCGCATGAATACACCTGTCTTAGGTCAGGGCTTCTCAGTGGGGTCTGCTGCCCTCTCACCTTCACTCGTGTTAAGCACTGATTAAAACTGAGGTTCCTTCCCTGCTGCAAGCCTATTTCAATGGACAGGGTAGTTTTATTCTTCAACACAGATGCAGAAAAATCTACGGATTATATTAAGCAAAAGCACATGTACTAAGCAAGCTATAAAACTGGATACAATCTAATTCCTTTGGGGTAGAAATGTTAAAAAGGCCATAGGCACTGGCAGCAGTGCAGTTTTTTCTGGAAGAATGCATTAGAATTTGTGCTTAGTTGTGACCTATGGGAAGAAATACTTGGAGACAGGGAAGGGAGACTGCAGGTTTTCATTCCAGCCCTTTCCGCCTGCACTTCTAACCACATACCTGTGCTTCTTTTCACGATTTCAGGTGTCAGCAGGGATTACTTGGACATTGGGATTACATGCTATTTTCTTTTCTTTATGTTCTTTTTTTTTTTTTTTTGAGTTGGAGTCTCATTCTGTCACCCAGACTGGAGTGCAGTACTGCAGCCTCGACCTGCTGGGCTCCGGCGATCCTTCCGCCTCAGCCTTCCAAGTAGCCGGAATTACAGGCGCACACTACCATGCCCGGCTAATTTTTTGATTTATTGTAGAGATGAGGTCTCGCCAAGTTGCCCAGGCGGGTCTCAAACCTGCGGGCTCAGGCAATCTTTATGTTCTTTTTGTATGAAGAAAATCAACTTATAGAAATCATTTGCCATTCACACATAGTACCAGAGTCTCTGGAGAAGGAGGCCAGGGTTCCGCATTTAACATGCACCCAATATTCTTGAGCACCTGATTTTGTCCCAGATGCTTCCAAATGGACACCTTGACACATTCCAGGGCCTCCTCATTCAGCAAATGTTCTCTAGTGCTCCTTGTTGCTTTCATTGCTACCACTCAGGGATGACAGTGCTGGGCTCATTTACTTGTGTGTGGGGGGGGTACCCATTTCAAAGGCACACGCCTGAGCCTTATCCCCAGAGGAATCTCCCACTTCCCATTGCAGACCAACTAGAAAAAGCTCTCTCTTTGAAAGAGCTCTTGTGATAAGGTCAGGCCCACTTGGATAAACTCCCTATCTTAAAGTCAGCTATGTGTAATCACAGGAGTGAAATCCATTGTATTCACAATCTGCAATTCACAGGGATGATGCAAGGTATGTACAAGAGCAGGGGAGGGGAAAATCTTGGGCACCATTGTTAGAATTCTGCCTACTGCACAGACTCTGAAGAGAACATTTCTCCGTTTTTGCTATTGCAGTAAGTCCCCTACATACGAACCTTCAAGTTGCAAACTTTCAAAGATGCAAAAGTGTGTTCGCATGTCCAATCACGTAAGTTAGTTCACTTGTTTGGCATACGTTGTCACGTGTGTGCATCTTCTACAAGTGGTTGTGCTTTTGTGTGCTTTACTATTCAGTACTGTGTAGAGTACAGTAGTGCAGTGTCTTTATTTCAAGTACAGTATCTTTATTTCAAGCCCAGGATTTCCAGAAGTAATTGTAAAAAATAGAGGTGATATAGCTGGTACTGTGTAGGCAACTGTGTTAGTTGGGCGCCTAGGCTAACTTTATCGGACTTACAAACAAATTGGACTTACGAATGCACTCTCGGAACTGAACTCATTCAGACTTAATGCGATATATTTACTGAAGATTTCTGATAGATATTTTTTGATAGATGCTAAAGATATTTCCCACTTTATTCCTAGTAGTTTGCATCTGTGTACTTAAGTAAGTGTGGCCTAAAATGTTTATTTATGTTGTATTCTTCTGGTTCGAATAGTGAGGTTATACCAACCTCATCCAGGGTTGGGCTGGAGAGTTTTACTTCCTTTTCTTTCTTTCTCTCTTTCCTTTTTCTCCTGTCCCCTGGAATAGTTTTATTTGTTCCTTGGTAATTTGATGATCCTTATCAATGTTAAAAGTAAAATTTAGGCGCTTAAAAAAATTAGAATTTATTGGAGTAGACAGTCGTTCATGAATTGGGCAGCATCAAACCACAAGTGGTTCAGGGCAGTGCCCAGGATGCTTGAGTGGGAACACTTTTATAAAGTGTTCAGGAAGCAAGACAAACAAAATATTTGCTTGATTACACTGAAAAATTCCTAGTTAGAGGATGCTGGTTTCTGATTGGGAGAGTCTCTAGTTAGAGGGTAACTGACAGTGTCTGATTGGCTAAGCTTAAATTGTGTTTCGCTGTTTACGCCGAGTGGGGCTTTGGTTTTCTTATGTAGAAACCCAAGGCCCTGGGGCCGTCTCAGCCCAATGGTCTCCCGATTAATTTTTTTAAACACCATTAATACCACCTGGGTCTAGTGTGTATGTGAATGTGTGTGTGCATGCGTGTTTCATTCAACACACCAGAGGCTGTTCTTGGGGACGTACTGTACCTGTGGGTATGTATGGCTTGGCCCAAGATTTAAACCCCTTCCTCATGTTTTATTTACGAGGCATCTTCGTTTTCCTTTTCTTTGGTTCTTTGCTGGATTTATTGATTTTTTTTTAATCTCCCTTTTTGCCCTTATCCTTTACTAATTTGGAAGTTTTTGGTTCAATTTCTTGTTTGTGGCTACCTTTACCTGTTTTAACATCCACAGTGGACTTAATGATGTTCTAAATTGGTCTCTATCCCTACCCCCCTCCCTACCTAACGAAGGACCTTAGCATGGTTTTACTTGGCCTACCCCATCATCCTCCATATTATGACTTTTGCAGTATTTTGGTTCTACCTTTGCTTGATACCCCCCAAATTCATCACTAGCATTGTTATTCTCCAGTAACTTTTTTTTGGTAATCAATGATTGCTTCTGTTTTTCAACATTTTTGTGACTCCTTCATATTTTTGTGAATACCATAGCTTCTTGTGTTATATACCCCTTTGGATCTATTCTCCTTTGTGAAGAAAAAATGATTTCCTTCGATTCTTCCCATAATATCTCTTAACTTAGGATCTGTGGGGCATTATTAGAATCTTGTGAGGGTTTTTACTTAGTCTCATAAAAAATGCCTTTATTTAGTCCTGACTTTTGAAAGAAAAATGGAATCGTATTTAAATTTCTAAGCTGGTCGACAGGAATATCTATTTCCTTCGGCACTTATTATTCCGTTTAAACTGCCTCCATCCATCTAAAGAATAGTGTTTTGTGTTGCATTCTCTGTAAACGTAAAAATGCACACAGTAGCAGCCTCATTTCAGCCTCTTTTGTCTTTCTCTCTGATTCTATGTATACTTTTTTCATTTGTCTTTGGTGTTCAGTTTCAGTACAATGTGAATGTGTGTGCGTGCCTTGTTTTGCGTAAGACTTAGCATGCACTTTTAAAGTGAACACTATTTTTTATTGTTATTATTAATAGTCGTATTTCTGAAAAGCTTTAAGCAGCTATCTCTTCAACTTTGTCTCTCATAGTCTGTTTTCTTCTTCTGCAACACTTATTTTTTGACTATGGAAATTTTTTTTAATTTTTATTTTTAAAGATGTGAGGTACAATTCAGGGTTAGGTATACACATGTTCACTATGCAGGTACCCTTGTTGATCAGGTGTGCCCCCTCCCCCCCAGAATCCCACTCCTGCCAATCCTGCCTCCCCCTACCTCTGGCGATCCCACTACTGACAATCCTTTTCTTAAAGTATTATGATAATTGTTCAAGGTCCACTTATGAGTGAGAATGTGTGATACTCAGTTCTTTGTTTCTGCGATAGATCCCTCAGTATTATAGACTCTAAGTCCATCCAAGTTGCTGTGAAGTTCATAATTTTGTCCTTCTT
>CAUYQG010042174.1:0-53114 GCA_963574415.1 Tarsius wallacei
ATAAATGTTCAGGACCCACTTATGAGTGAGAACATGTGGCATTCAATTATTTGTTTCTGAATAGATCACTGAGTACGATTCTTTAAAGATGAAAAAAACATTCTAAGCTTAAAAAATAAGTCACAGATCCATTTATTATTAATTTAATTTGAATATTTTATTGAGTCTGAGGGCCAAGTGCTCTAGAGAGCATCTTTTTCCACTTTCATCATGGCCCCATCTGCAATGGGTGTTGGAGCACATGTCCTGCTTGAGAGCTGCACAGTGTTTAGCCTATTTCCAACTGACACAATTTAGTTTCAAAAAATCATGAGTTTTGTTAGGCATTGATGCATCACAGAATTTCCAGACCCATCATTTGATTACCTTGGCAATATAGTCCTCCCCACCCCCACAAAAAAAAAAAAAATACAAGCTTTCTAATCTGTTTGCTTCAAGTGATACTGTGTAAAAGTAACCATAGCCAGAGCTCTCTTCTGGGTTTGAAGCCTGCCACTCTGTTCATCACTGTCTTCTGTATTTATTCCATCTTTCTCTTCCTCAATTTCATGGCAGCTATCTCACAGCCCTCTGAAACAATATGCTGAGCAGTACACTTAATTTGATCTCTCCTGCTAGAAATTTCTAGGCAACAGTCTATTTTCTTGCTGTTTGGTAGACAGAAGGGACTGACTTATTCTAAACTTCTGAGCTCCCACTCATTTTACATTGCAAGTCATAGGCAAAGAAAGCCTCCCTTAGCAAATTTCTGTTCTCTCTCATCTATGCTTACAAGATGGCCCATCCTTGCTTGAACTCAGCTCTGTCATGCAGTAGAAGGACCACAAAATAGCCAAATCAACAACATGCTACCTTACTGGTCACTTCTCCTAGGACCCTGGGCTCCAAAGGCAGGTGACCTACTTTCCAAGGTGCCACAGGAAAGATTTGCCTTTCAAAAGAAATCAAAGAAGACACAAACAAATGGAAAAATATTCCATACTCGTGGGTTGGAAGAATCAACATTGCTATGATGTCCATTATACCAAATGTCATCTACAGATTCAATGCAGTACCTATTAAATTACCAACATCATTCTTCTCAGACCTGGAAATGACAATACAGAAATTGATATGGAAACATAAAAGACCATGAATAGCCAAAACAATCCTTAGCAAAAGAAACAAAGTGGGAGGTATCACACTTCCAGACTTTAAAGTTTACTGTAAGAATCAATAATCAAAACAACCCGGTACTAGTACAAGAACAGTCATATAGACCAATGGAACAAGATAGAGATCCTGGAAGCAAAACCTCAATTTCTCAACCAACTCATCTTTGACAAAGACTCCACTAACAACCACTGAGAAAATGAGTACCTATTCAGTAAATGTGCTGGGAATATTGACTGACTACATGCAGAAAATTGAAACAGGATCCCTGCCTATCACCAAACACAAAAATCAACTCTAAATGGATCAAAGACTTAAACATAAAACCTTAAACTACAAGAATCTTAGAAGATGCAGGAGACACCCTTACAGAAATTGGAATAGGCAACCAATTCCTAATCAAAACCTTGACTGCCCAGGCTATAAGAGATAAGAGACAAGTGGGACCTCATTAAACTGAAAAGCTTCTGCAAAGTAAAAGAAACCATCAAGAGAGCAGGAATACAGCCCACAGAATGGTAAAAATATCGGCTAACTATATATATAATAAAGGCCTAACTTCCAGGATTTACAAGAAACTCAACCATGCCAAAAGGAAAAAAAAAAAAAAAAACACAGCTCTATTAAAAAGGGGGCAAAAGATATGAATAGACACTTCTCAAAAGAAGACAAGCAGCCAACAGATACATGAAAAAATGCTCAATCTCACTAATCATCAAAGAAATGCTAGTTAAAACCACACTGAGATACCACCTAACTCTAGTTAAGACAGCATTAACAATATAACATAAAACAGCAGATGCTGGAGAAGATGCAGGGAAAAGGGAATGCTTCTACAATGTTGGTGGGAGTGTAAACCAATACAACTTCTTGGAAAACAGTGTGGTAATTCCTAAAAGAGCTAAAAATCAACCTTCCATACAACCCAGTAACCCCCCTTCTGGGAATATACCTGGAGGAACTCAAACCACTCTATGAAAAAGATACCTGCATGTTTATTGCAGCATTATTCACAATAGCCAGAGCATGGAACCGACCATGCTGTCCATCGAAAGTGAACTGGATTTTTAAAATGTGGTACATATGCATGAGAAAATATTACACAGTCACAAAGAAGGACAAAATTATGGACTTCACAGGAACTGGGATGGATTTAGAGTCTTTTATACTCAGTGATCTATCGCAGAAAGAAAGAACTGAGTACCACATGTTCTCAGTTACTCAAACCCTAAACACTTACCATAATACTATAAGAAAGGGACTGGCAGTACTGGGATATTGCCAGGGGATGGGAAGCACAAAACATCAATAAGGGCAGCTGATCTCAAAACAGGCGAAGTGGAGACCAAAGGAAGGCCCAAACTTTACCTGTACAGTGAGCACTTATGTACCTACCCCTGAATTGTTAAAATAAAAAAAAAAGAAAGAAAACAACTCAATGATGCAAAAAGAAGTTAAGGACTCTTCACCTGAGGTGCATCAGGAAACACCTAACGATCAGGCATCTCTCCAGTAAAAGCAGACTAGGAGTTTCATAGGGTAAAGATAAGAAAGGCTACATGTCCTTATAATTTGGTTCAGTTAAATGTGTTTTTCTTTCAGTGCTACAAAATTAATGGTTTGAATGTTTGTGTTCCATCCAAAAGTCATGCTGAAACTTAACCTTCAATGCAACAGTATTAAGAGGTAGGGCCTTTAGGAAGTGATTAGGCCCTGAAGGCTTCCTCCAAATAGATGAAATTAGTAATTTATAAATGGGTCAAAGGAAATTAGATAGGCCCTTTTTTGCTCTTTCATCTCTTCTTCCATGTGAGGACATAACATTTGTCCTCTCCAGAGGATGCAGCAACAAGGCTCCATCTTGGGAGCAGAGAGATCAGGGCCTTACCAGACACTGTACCTTCTTTCACCTTGTTCCTGGACTTTTATCCTCCAGAACTGTAAGAAATAAATTTCTATTATGTATACATTAGCCGGTCTCAGGTATTTTGTTATGGCGGCAGAGGAAGACTAAGACTGATTGGATGCTGTTGTTGTTGTTGGTGGTGGTGATGGTGGTGGTGGTGGTGGTGATGGTGGTCGTGGTGGTGTTTTCATGCCTCTTGTTCAGGATCATTAGTGCAAGCCCATCCTTATAACTCTCAGAATAGTACTTAGTTGAGGTTTATGAAGCAAGGGAGATAATGTAAAGAGAAAAGCAGAGAAGGAGGTAAGGTTCAAAACCAATAGGGAAATTTGAGACCAACTATCATGTCTGCTTTCATTTCTTTATATACCAAATATTTTTCTATAACTTCACAAGTGTTTATAGGTATACATTTTGAATATAATATGTCTGGCATGCAGAAGTAAGTAAGTAATATGTCTGGCATGTAGAAGTTACTCAGTAATTGGTACCTATTACTAAAATTTGTTCTAGGAAAGACTGAAAATTTCTTGTACAAGACATAAAATAATGAGATCTGTCCCCTAGTAAAATAAACAGGACAGCAGAGAAGGGAATAATGGAAATAGAGAAAGAGAGAAGATTTTTTAAATACCTGAAATAAGATGATGGCAGAAGGAATAAAAAAGAGACAAATGGATATAAGAGGCTGGAAAAGCGAAACATATAGAGTTTGAAAATCAAGTCAATTTATTAGGCAAAGGGAACATGCTTTGCCTGGGTAACAGTAAGGACAAGGTACCATTAAGAGAAACAGAGACATCAGATAGTAGTTATTTTATAGAGAAGAAAAGGAGTTCTAGTTTGGAAATAATAAGATTAAATTGCCAGTAAGCAACCTAGAAACAGATACAGAGCACACAGTTTTAAATAAAATATTAAATTCCATGAAGTAGACAAAGATTAGCAATAAAAGAGCAGAAGCCATACAAAAGGAGTTGGTGTTTGCTGCCATGAAAGTAAAAAAGATTTCTGAAAGAAAGGTAATTGGCACATAACACCAATAAGAGTACCTGATCACAAACCAGGCAAAGTGGGGACCAAAGGGTAGCCCAAACTTTGCCTGTACAATGACCATTTGTATACCTAATCCTGAATTGTACCCCACATCTTTAAAATAAAAAATAAACATAATTGAAAGAAGATAGCCGTGAACCTGCTTACATTTGCATAAAAAATATTGTAGTATATGCATAGAATAGAATACCATTGGACAGTAAAAAGGAATAAACTACTAATACACATGGTAATTTGGATGAACTGTGAAATAAGTATGCTGATTGAATCCAAACAAAAGAGGAGCACAGGGGTATGACTCCATTTATAGAAATTTCTACAAAAGGCAAACTAACCTAGTGACAGAAAGCAGGTCTGTGGCTGCCAGGGGTGGAGGAGAGTGGACTACAAAGGGCACAAGGGTACTTTTTGGGATGATTGAAATGTTCTTGATCTTGATGGTGGTGATGGCTACCCAGGTGTATACATTTGTCAACATTCAGAGACCTGTACAATTAAAATGGGAACATTTTATTATATGTAATTTATATCTCAGGAAAATTGACTTAAAAAGACATAAAAGTCTACATGTAGTGACTAGAAGGAGAAAAAAAGAGACAGAAAAAATGCTCAGAGGCAAGGAGAAAGGCTGGGTTCATAAATGCCAAAGAAAAATTTTAAGAAGAAAAGGGTAAATTGCCTCATTGAATGTGATCCCACATAGGAAGGAGGAGTGTAAGAACAGAGAGCCAGACAGGGCAATCACATGACCACTTTTGACATCAGAAGATTTGTTCCAATAGAGAGAGTAGAGGTAGAATCTAGATTTCAAGGGATTAAAAATAGTTAGGTGGTGAAGAAATTGAGGAAGTGATCCGAGACTTCTCCATAGTGGAGAACAAGGCAAATATAGAATCAGAGCTTGAAGAGCAGAAGATTCAAGGGAAGATGTTTTGTGTGAGAGAAAGGTGTCTCGTACCAGAAAGCAAAAAGCAGCAGTCTTGAGGCTGGAGAGGTGGGAAATGTAAGTAAAGGAAGAATTAAACAGTAAGTTTGCAACAAAGAAAAGAGGATATACGATCAAGAGGTCAAAGGGAAACATCTGCCTATTAAAGAGTAAGAACATACATGTTAAGGAGGAGAGAGTGTAGGTCAAGTTGTAGATGGAGCTCTTCGGATATACAGGAGGAAAGTTGAAGGAGCTCACACCAAATGGTCTCAAACGTCTTGTCAGAATGAGAAGCAAGGTCCTCCATCAGAAATAAGGAAGTGTATCTGAGTAAGGGCCTGAAAGGAGCTGAGAAGAATGAGAGCCCTTGCTATGGGGATTTCCATCAAGAAATGTTTCTTCAATTCCAAGGCGCACACGAATCATCTCAGGGTTTTGTTAAAATGCAGCTACACATTCAGTACAGAGCCCGACACTGCATTTTCTTTAATCAAGTTCCCCGGGAATGCTGATGACCATACTTTGGATACCAAATCACAGAGAACCCTCTAGCTTTGAGCAAAGGAACCGTAGAAGAAGAGCCTGGATATAGAGTAGGAGTAGGCACACAAACATGTAGTAATGTCCCCTCTAAACATTAAACCTCGAGAACACAGACACCATTGCTGCTATGTTCTAGCTTGGGGCACCGTGCTTGGAAATGAATATATATACGCACTGAAGGAATAAAAGAATGAATAGTTTTCTCTCAGGGAAGGTGGGCTATGGTGATTAACTAGAGTCGGAGACTCCAAGACAGAATAGGCAGAAGAACAAGGAGGAAATGAGAGATATAAGAGTGAATGTGTGGGAAATGGCTGCCTGTGAAGCCCAGATAGAGAGGAGAGGCAACTGCTGTCAATATAGGGGAATTGATTGAGAGAAGTGAGAGGAGCTGAGAGAGTGGAGATTACAATAAAAATCAAAGTCAGAGCTGGGCACAGTGGCTTATACCTGCAATCTCAGCACTCTAGGAGGCCAAGACAGGAAGACTGTTGAACCCAAGAGTTTGAGACCAGCCTGGGCAACATAGCAAGACCTTCTTGTCTCTACAAAAACAATCAAAAAATTAGCCAGGTGTGGTGGCATGCACCTGTAGTCCCAATAACTCTGGTGGCTGAGGTGGGAGGATCACCTGAGTCCAGGAGTTCAAGCCATGATTGTGCCACTGCACTCCAGCCTGGGAAACAGAGTGAGATTGTGTGTGTGTGTTTGTGTGTGTGTGTGTGTGTGTGTGTGTGTGTGTGTAGAGAAAGGGAGAGAGAGAGAGAGAGAGAGAGAGAGAGAGAAAGAAAGAAAGAAAGAAAGAAAGAAAGACCAGAACATGAAATTATCAGGAGTACAAATGTATTGCCATTATCTAGCCTGACGAGATATATATATGAATATGAATATGAATATATATATCTCATCAGGCTATATATATGTGTGTGTGTGTGTGTGTGTGTGTGTGTGTGTGTGTGTGTGTGTGTATACACACACATACATATAAAAGTCAGGTAAGAGGAAATTAAAGATACAGATATTTGGAAGAGACAAATTTGCAATTCAAGAGACCTATATTTCAGCTCATAAGAACTTGACTATACAGAAGTCTCAAACGAAGGCTAAAGCCTGGCTGAAAGAGAGTTTACTATAAACTGATGAGGTTGAGAAATTTTTTTTTAATTTACTTAGATCACCATGTCTAAAAAAAAAATAAAAGTTAAGCATAGCAGCTAGCATCTCTAGTAACTAAACTCTCAGCAATAGATAATAACTGTTCCCACCCAGTTTAATTACAATGCACAAATAGAACAGAAAAATCTTATGTCACCAGGATAAGCACTGACTCGACTTAACCTAGGTAACATGTTCTTGGGTTACACCAAAAATAATAACTGCTTAGATGATAAGGACTTATATAGAAAAGATCCAGTCATATTTCATGTCATCTTGAGGCAAATTTATATGACTCCATTAAAAACCTTCAAGGTTAAAAATCAGAATGCATAATGAAAATGCTAAAATGAAGAATGGCTTATTGGCAAGAGCATTAGGACAATGTGTCCTGGGAGAAAGTCATATGTGGGACCAATATTCAAAGAATCTAATTTTTCAAAATAATTATTGATGATCCCTCCCAAACTATACTATAAATTGGTGATCTTTCTAGTTACTGGAGTTAACATTGTCATCAAAAGGCTCCAAGTTGGAAATAGTCTCTGTGACAGAGTATATGGAAAAGTGCTTTTGTATATGTGTGTGTGCACAGACCTATGTCATGTATGTGTTCCTTATTCTTGCAGAGAGACACTCATGCCATGGAAAAAATAGGATGCCAAGCCTTCTAGGAATGGGAAGGAAGAGGAAATGAAGGAGAAGTGACTTTCATCATGTGGTGGAACTCACGTGTTTTCACATCTATTCTCTCATTTTATCTCTACATTTCATTCCCATAATTTACCTTGGCAGGAATTATTATCCTCATTGTGAATATATAGAAACTAAGTTTCAGAGACATTAAATGACTTCCCAGGTCATGCAGGTACCACCATACACAGTCATTCTACTCCATCATTCCAGGGGTCTTTCTTCTCTGCCACACCACCTCCCAGTGTGATTTTAATTGTTCTCACCCATTCCATAAATACGCATTAACTTACTTAGACACCAGGAGCTGGAAATAAATTGCCTGCATTTGAATAACACGTGGTCCACGAGTAACAAACGGTCCATACCCATGGTCTCATATGCAAATAATGACAGGACAGTTCAGAAAGTGCAGACAGAAAGTGTCATGGGAGCTCATGGAAGGAGCACCCAGCTCCAGGGAGATAGGATGGAAGCCTGGAGACAAATGTCAGATATTCAAGCAGACACAGAAGGAATTGGTTCACCTCGTGGGCTGCAGGGATAAAGGACTGACAGCCAGGGGAAACAAACTAGGTTCATGTTCTGGGAGATGCATACAGTTCAGACAGTTCAGGAAAGAAGGCCAGACATGAACATACCAAGAATACAAATGGAGTACAAATCTAGCCTGAAGTGCCCCCAACGTACTTCTATGTCCCTGGATATGCTGACCATGAAGTTGTTCCACTTCTGGACTCTTCTACACTTTGGTGTCTATCATTCCAATACTTTCAGGATTCTCAGCAAGATTCAGCACTGAGAGATCTTAGGGCACAAGGGGCCTTGGTGGGTAGCACACTGTGGTAACTTGTCAAACAATATCTGAGCCCAGTAACTTAGGAGAAATTGGTCATCTATCCTCAACTTTCAAAATCCTGAAAAATTACAGGAAGCTCACAGCTGTGATGAAATGTAAAATAAAACTTAAATTTTATAAAAGAAAAATTTAACACTCTTAGGTGTGTCAAGCTAAGAAATGCAATTGAACACAAACTTTTAAGTACTAGTACCTGATCTCAAGGAGTTTAGCTGCAGTTATATTACAAAAGTATCTATTATGCTTTGTTTCTAAAAAGGGCATTTCTCTAAATTCTTTCAAATGTGTGAGATATAATAACATTGCCTTTTTAATAATGTTAGACAAAAATCTCTCTCTCTATTGTCTTTACTAATTTTATAAATAAAATTTTTATATTATTCTAGTTTTTAGTGCTTCCATTTTTAATGAGTTTTAACAAAGAAAAGGAATTTTTGTCTGAGGAATGAGAGCCCCCTTCAATTATCAGGCCCAGAGAGGGATTGAAATATGGCAGCAGTCACATCTCACTCCCCTCTTGAGCTAAGTAATAACCTCTTTTTTCTTTTTTTGAGTTGGAGTCTCACTCTGTCGCCCAGACTGGAGTGCAGTGGCCGCTCCCGGCCACCGCAGCCTCAACCTGCTCCGGCGATCCTTCCGCCTCAGCCTTCCAAGTAGCTGGAACTACAGGCCTGCTGCCACGCCCGGCTAACTTTTCGATTTATTGTAGAGATGAGGTCTCGCCAAGTTGCCCAGGTGGGTCTCGAACCCACAGGCTCAGGCATTCCACTCACCTCAGCCTCCCAAGGCGCGGGATTACAGGCTGAGTCACCGAGCCTGGCAGTAATAACCTCTTGAAGCTACTTGCTCTATGGGCTCTAAGTTAACATCAAGCAGACATAAATTAACCTAACAATGTCATACACAGGACATTGTCGTACCCTCTAGTTCAACAATGTTAGGCAATCACTAACCAATGTTATTTCTATAAACCAATGAGAATTCCTGCCAAGCAACTTTGTTCCTTTTTGCTTTTGAAAATCTGCTTGTAACAAAAACTGAACAGAACACTTCCCAAGGTAACTTGGAAGTATTTCCTGGGTCCTCACACTGGCTCAAGTAAACTCTTCAAAATTATGTTTTGTGACTCAGTTTCTTTATTTAGGTCGACATTCAAACATCTTTTTTATTTGTTTATTGATCATTGAATTTCCTCTTTTGTAAAATTTCATTCCTGCCCTTCTTTTTGCCAATTTCAATTTTTAATGTATTAATGCATTTCTTCTCAGTTTCTGTTACCTATTTGTCTTTAAATTGTATATCTTATATCTGTTAAAAATATTTTGTGGCACATCTTTTTATTTTGCTACTAAAATTTTTTTTGTAGGGTTGGGAAAATAAGGTGACAAAAAGAAACAAAGCAAGAGAAGGTAAAGTTGATATTTGTCTGCCTAAGTCCAACTAATTCATTTCACATAATTTTAGACATTGTATCTTTAGAGGTACTTTTTTCTCTTTCTTAAATTGAGGTAGAACATATATATAGTGTAGTTTACAAGCACTAAGTGAATTTTTAGATCTACATATGTCATGTGACCAAACCTGGATCAAGACGGAACATTTCCAACTTCACAGACGTTTCACTTGGGCCTCTTCTTAGTCTATACCCTCTCCCAGGAAACTCACTGTGCTGACCTCTATCATCTAGTTTTGCCATTATAAGCAATATTTTCGTAATATCTCATTTCAAATGTAAACAAGTTAATAAAAACTTCCAGTTCAAATAGCTCTTGTATCATTCTAAAATTAATTAGGATAAATATTTAATATATACCATAAGAAAGTTTTTAAAAAACTGAAAAATAATATCCTGCTAACAGGTGGAAACTATTAAGTGGCAAAGGTTTTCTCTGCTATGTCAACATAAATATTTATTAATCTGAATTTTTGAAAGCACTTCCCTGTAGCTGATACAAAATATCAGAATCACGAATTATAACACAAATCTAATCTCAAGATTACTGCTATCAGTTTTTCCTATTATTTTTTTTCTAACTGAATTCAAATTTCCTTTACTCATCTTATAGATGAGACTGTTTTTCTTTATCAGATGGAAAAAATTACAAAGCAAATAATTGACTAAACCAAAACTAGAACCAGGGTTTTGTTGTTGTAGTTGTCATTGTTGTTATTTTTGCTGTTGTTATTGTTTTGGTCCAAATGAAAGTCCTATAACATATCCAGGGAAACACTGGTTTTCCACAGTGATACATCACTCCTAGGAGTCCAGAAATTGGTATGAACTGAGATTTTCTGACCAATCGCTAGGGATCTTGCATATATAACTAAATCTCCACTTAGAAAAAAGTGTGTTTGTTGTTTGTTTGTTTCTTGCCATGATGGAGCCAATTTTCTTTGATGACGTGTTTAGGGATGTAGAAGATTCACATTTGGAGAGCAAACATTAGGTAGAACTTGATGTTACTTACTTCTTATTTTCATTTTATAATAGTAGCAAGCAAGTGACCTAGAAAGCCAAATCCAACGCAGAGAGAGAGAGAAAATGCCAAGAGCAAGCCAGCCAGCCAGTGCATTTACCAGAGGCCAAAACTGGCAGAGGGTTCTGGGAGGGTGTACATTCACCTGAACCTGAGAGAAAAAAAAAAAGGTAAACTAAAACGTAGCCAAATATAAAAAGAACATCTGATCCCATGGAGTTAAGTAGTAAAAAAGTACCTGTTGCTTTTCCATCTCACTGGTTATTTCTGAAATGTGTTTTTATCTAAATTCTTTGAAATGTGTGAAATATAAATAATATTGTCTTTTCAACACTAAAAGGTAGAAATTTCTGGCCCCGGCAGAGGTTTGATTACAGGGTCAGCAATTGATGGTTGCAGCCATGTACCTGCTTTCTTGTCAAGGCCAGGCTTGACCAACCATGTTACATTCTTCCTCCTGGACTGGAGGCAGAGGCAGGCCCAAGGTATGACCAGGATCCAGCCAGCAGACAGCAGTATTTCAATGGTAACGCCTAGAGCAGAGAGATGGTAAGATACACTAATAGTCTTGATGCTTTCCTTATAATAAAAAATAAAAATTTGTCTACTGATTTTAATCATATTGAAGCTAGGAGGGTGTCAAATAATCACACATTATTTTTTATCACACATAAAAAATAATCTACAGATCTGAGTAACTTGTAAAAGTTAGAGCTGGGTGGAGAATCTAAGAAAAAGAGGCCCAGCCGGGCTCGGTGGCTCAGCCCGTAATCCCGCGCCTTTGGGAGGCTGAGGTGAGTGGATTGCCTGAGCCTGTGGGTTCGAGACCCGCCTGGGCAACTTGGCGAGACCTCATCTCTACAATAAATCAAAAAAATTAGCCGGGCGTGGTAGCGCATGCCTGTAGTCCCAGCTCCTTGGAAGGCTGAGCGGAAGGATCGCCGGAGCCCAGCAGCTCGAGGCTGCGGTGGCCGGGAGTGGCCACTGCACTTCAGTCTGGCGACAGAGTGAGACTCCAACTCAAAAAAAAAAAAAAAAAAAAATCAGCCGGGCGTGATAGCGTGCGCCTGTAGTTCCAGCTACTCGGAAGGCTGAGGCGGAAAGATCGTCGGAGCCCAGCAGGTGGAGGCTGCGGTGGCCGGGGGCATGCCACTGCACCTCCAGTCTGGGCCACAGAGTGAGACTCCAACTCAAAAAAAAAAAGAAAAGAAAAGAAAAAGAGGCCCATGGTGGGCGTAAGAGACATAGCATACTCAACAAGGTAGTGATTTACTATACGAGAGATACTGGGTCTTTCCCTTTTTATTATGTTTGTAAATATTATGTTTTATATATTTTACAATTTCCGTCAATCCACAGGAGCTTCATCGTTACCAACGTCATGTCCTAGAGCAGGCATCGCCAACCTGTGGTCCACAGGACACACGCCGCCCAGGACAGCGCTCGAGTCTGTAGCCCTGCAAAATCTTTTAACACGTGTTCTTTAGGTTTTATTTTCTTCATGATCTCATGCATAGTGAAGTTTACAATCACACCCTATTTGTGACATTGTTTTTTGGCAGCACATGCATTTGTGAGCAGCTGCTTTCAGTTATGAAGCACATGCGAGCAAAATTCAAACATTTCTGATGAGCACCTTGAGAACTCAGTAAGAACTGCAGCCACTTCCATGGAACCTGACACAGATAGATTCGTTTTACAAAAACAAGGTCAAATTTTCCACTAGTTTTATCTTGCTCTCATTTTCCTAAACTTTGTAATACAAAATGTTAAAAATAAAAGAAGTCTTATGATGTATATACATTAACTATATTATATAATTTATGTGTGGCCCAAGACAATTCCTCTTTACTCAATATGGCCCAAAGAAGCCAAAAGGTTACTCAGTGCAGCCCTGGGAAGCCAAAATTTGGACACCCCTGCTCTGGAGAGTCTAGACAGTGTGCAAAATATTTGTTGAAGGGCTATGAGGAAGACATGACCTTCTTCCTCAAGGGTTCTTTCTAGACTTTAAGAGACATCTAGATGTGGAGAGCTCTAGGATATCAACACAGATGCAGGGAGAGAGGTATTACAGCAGCCTTGAGAAATGAACCTAACAATCTAATTTATGATAATTAATTTCTGGAATAAGAATAATACTTATAACTTTTAATAGGCAGTTTTATGGCTTTATGGAAAGAATGCATTCCATTAAGTTTGGCTCAAAAGAGGATACAGAGTATGGAGGAAAATGCATGAAATTTAGAGTTTCTAGTTTCCTCACTTCAGGAGTAAATAAATTCACCTTTCTGAGGCCCAACTTCTTTATATCATAGAGTGGAGATACATATGCCTTTCACAAAGGAATGCTGTCAGAATAAAAGGCAGCATTATTCTTAACAGTGATGTGTAAATTGAAAAGCATTAAATAGCAGTTATTACTATGATGTCTAAAAAGCACACCATTTCTTTATGTTTTTCCCTGCAGTGTTACAGGCATCTGAGTTGTTCACTTTTGTAGCATATGTCTGGTTTCTGGATCTCCACTCAATCATGGCCAACTTTTATTTCTACATTCTCCCTGTGGAGCTCAGGAATTTATTCTGTTCCTGGCTTTTTCCTAACTCTGTACTAGCAGAGCACATAGCTCTGTTCCCACTTTCTCCTAGCTCTGAGATTTGTAATATCTATTAAAACTGGGTTGCAGTTCACATTTCCCTAAAACAGGCCTCTGTCTAAAGTATTGCGTATTGACCAGTAATCCTTTTAACTGGCAGCCTGCAAGTTGTACCTTATTTTATCATCTCTGTAAGTTCTTTCCTATTTTTGAATTAACTCAGAATAAATATTAGTTGCAGCTTGTAAAAAAACTTTTATACTAGAAGTTGAGAAAAATTATCGACCAAAAAACAGTAGCAATGTTGCCAAAGCATCATCGTTTTTATTATCATCATCCAAACTCTGCAGTTATAAATCAATCGAAAGCAATAATCAAGGGGGAGGGGAGTTAGGGTTCAGAAACAACCTATGGGACATAATGTGCAATATCTGGGAATGGGCCACTTGAGACCCAATCCCCACCACTATACTATATATCCACGCAACGAATACACACGTGTACTCCATGAATCTAAAATTTTTAAAGGCTGGGCTGGGTGGCGCAGTCTGTAATCCCAGCACTTTGGGAGGCCAAGGCGAGTGGATTGCCTGAGTCCGCAGTTTGGAGACCAGCCCGGTCAACCTGGCCAGACCTCGTCTCTACAATAAATTAAATTAAAAAAAAAAAATTATCCGGGCGTGGCAGCGTGCACCTGTAGCTCCGACTACTTGGAAGACTGAGGCGGACGGATCACTGGAGCCCAGCAGGTCGACGCTGGGGTGGCCGTGAGCATGCCCTGGCACTCCAGGCTGGGCGACAGAGTGAGACTCCAGCTCAAAAAATAAAATAAAATAAAATTTTTAAAAAGCAATCATCAAAAACTCAGCTGTTCGACTTGAAAAGAAATTTAGAAATCGCTGTCTCTACCGTCTTCAAAAGGAAGATAAGGAAACAGGTTTGCCAGGAAAGTACTCTCCCTCTGTACTGTGACCCAAATGTAGAAACTCCCTATTTGCATAAAGATCCTCCTACCTGCAAGTATCAAATGAGACTGGGCCAAATATTTCAGCTTTCATAAAACCATCATGCCTATTTTTGACATGCAATGGATAATAAATGAGGAGAGAGGAACTACTTCTTTGTGCTATTTTACAGGTCACAAAAATGCCATGTCATGAGTTCATTTGATCTTCACAACTCCAACATGCAGAGAAGGGCAGTGCAAATATTATCTTCACTTTCAAAATAGGAAACTGGTGCTGCAAGATTTTCTCAGGGTCAGTCACTGAATGGAAGACACGGATTTCAAGTCCTCATCAGTCTTAAAGTTCATGTCTTCCATTGTTTAATTCCATAGAAAAGGGTTTTTTAATCATTATTCAGTATTTTATAATGGAGTGGTAATTAGCAACACAAGTTTTAGAGGCAAACAACCCAAGTCTGAATGCAGCTTCTCCCACTTTATTAACTATGTGGCCTTGTAGAGTTATGGAACCATTACTTTAGGCCTTGGTTTAGTTATGATAAATGTAAATAATAAACTTTACCTCTCATCGAGGATATGAGAATTAATACCATATGTAAAGTCCTTCACACAGTGCCTAGAGTATATAAATTAAGTCATGAAATGTACTTCTTATTATTGATTTTGTCTTCCTTTTATAAAAATCCTTAGTGCAAGCCTTCAATCAAAAAAAAATTTTTTTAACCTAAATGCATCTCTTTAAATGGGTAGAGCACATGTAAACACAGGCCCGACTTTCCATGTCGAATCCTTAACAAGATTATAATTTCAGGGATCAATATTTCTACAGCCTACTTACTCAAAACAAAGATCCACCTCCTTGGTATCACCCAGAGCTTGTTAGAAAGGCACAGTCTCAGCCCCACCCCAGACTTGATGAACCACATCTGCAATTTCACAAGAATCCCAGGTGACTCAAATGCACATAAAAATTTGAGAAGCACTGGTCTGGGACACTCTTCTAGGGAGCTGAGTGATGGCACAGTATGCAGGTACTAAGATCAGTCAACTACAAAGCAAAAGGTTTGCATTTCATTTAGTATCTGCCTCTGAAATAATTTGATTCAAATGTGGGAAATCCTCTATAGCTTGGATACTTCTTATAGTGTTTGGTTTTATTAACTCTTCATCAATTTGTTATTCTCCCTCAACCCTAACATGTTACCCCCAGCCCAGAGGAATACATTTATATCCACTTAATAGATCAACACATTTGGAAAGCTTGTGCTAATGAAAGTTAAACAAAAATCATGTTCTTAAAGCATTTTTTTTTCCATCTCTCTTTTCTCCCTCCCTATCCCAACTCAACCCAAAAGGGCAGCAGCTGCTAAAAGTAAATGAAGAGACTTCTAAAATTAAATTAGGAAAAAAAATTTATATTTATTACTGAGGTTTAAAGGGAAGGTGACATTTTTAAAGGTTAAATTAGGTAAATTAATTGAAAACAGAACAAGTAAAAATCAATCCTCCTTGCTGAGAGTAAACAAGCACGATTTTTCAGTTGTTTGATTTTTGTGTGTCCTTTTATAGCTCTCCCCAAGGTAGAAGGTCCCTTTGTGACTGATGGAGACAGTACTTCATTATTTTTCTTTAATTCCATCAGTGCCACGGCTATATGGCCCCATGGCCTAGCAGAATATAATGGTTAGAACAGACTAGAGCTGTATAAAGAGGAGCTAACTCGGGTCAACCAACACACTTCAGCCCAAAGGACTTTAGTATTGAGGACTTTGGATGAAGTAACAAGCTTTCCAAAGCAAGGAAAGGTCATTTATCAGCCACAATGAGAGTGTTGCCATAAAAAAGGGATTTAAAGATTTACAGAATTGAGTCATCCCTGGATTTCACTCATGAGCTTTGGAAGCATAATTGCGTTTGATACCTAGCTCCTTTATTTTTCTACATGTGTGACTGTCAGTAAGTTCTTAACTCTCTAAACCTCGGTCTCCTATACTATGAAAATATGATACTAGTACTTGCCACAGTAGATTTATATGAAAATAGATTGAATTAGGATATAGGTAAAACACTGTATTCTGTGGTACCCTTCAGCAGAAGCTTAATAACCACTAGCTCCCTTTACTCCATGACATTGTGACTAGGTATATAGATCTGACTATCCCTCAGCATGTTGGAAGAAAAGGTTTTGCTTGTGGAAGCAGACTTCAGGAAATTGATAACATCTGATTTATGTTTTCTGGTTGCAAGCCAGAGGTAGAGCACTCACTCCACAGGCTTCCTCAATCAAACACCCTCTTGGGCAAAAAAAAATGGTTCTATACCACTGGTCACGTCACATTTGCTCATACACCTCATAGGTTCATCTGACCAAATTATACAAAACGTTGCTATTTTCCTAGCAATGTTGCTGCAATAATTGTTAGGCATCTTAAAGAAACACAGTCTTATCGTAAGATGACTCAAAGTAAAAAATTCTGTTACTGCAATATAAAATAATACTTTCCCCTCTATTGGTATGACAGCAGTAGCCCTATCAGAGACCATGTGCACTTTGTACTATTGTAACTGGGGTATTTATGTTTCATGTGTTTAAACTGTTAAACTTCCCATGTGAGGTGATTAAAAATTTTTTTTTAACTCCTCACCAAAAAGAGTCAAGTTCTCATTGGCTAACATCATGTTTGTCTTTTTGTCACAAACACCCATGCACAACATACACACACACATATATAGTCCTGGAAAAATTAGATAGATATCTAGATGCAAAAAAAAACACAAAAACTCAGTGCATGTTGCACATTTCATATAAAATAGTAATTCAAAATACATCATAGATATAAGTATAAAATGTGAAACTATAAAACTTTAGAAGAAAATCTTTGTGTCCCTGAGCTAAACAAAGAGTTCTTAGATCTGATCCCAAAAGCATGAAACAGAAAAGAAAATAAGATTAATCACTTGGACTTTATAAAAATTCAAAATGTTTTGCTGGGCAAAAGACACCATTGAGAAGGAAAAGAAAAGCCTTGAAATAGAAGAAAATGTTTTCAAACTACATAACTGATAAAAGACTTGTATTCAGATCATGTTAAACTCTCAAAACTCAAGGATAATAAATTTTGAAAGTGAGACTATTAAGTGCTAAAAAAGATACAACGTAACTGAACTCTGGTGAGAATGGGAATGGTACAGTTATTTTGGAAAATAGTTTGGCTTTTTCTTATAAAGTCAAACATACACTCATAAGTATTTCCTAAGAGAAACAGTAACTTCTACATCACATACAATGAGATTCCATTTTTGTAACATTCTTAAAAAAGGCAAAACTTAGAGATGGAAGACAAATCAGTGGCTTCTAGGATACGCGGAGAGGAGAGGAACTGGATACAGATATGTGCCACAGAAGAATTTTGGAGAGTGACCAAACTGTTCTTTATTTTTATGGAAGTGGTAAAAACGTGACTTCATGCATTTGCTAAAAGTCATAGAACCGTACACCACAGAGTCAATTTTATCACATGTAATTTAAAACTGATTTTTAAAAAACATAAGCACTAAAGAAGAAAAACAAAGTCGTTATTTTTACAAATGATATCATTGGATGCACAAAATGCCCAAAAGAATCTCAAAAAAAAGTTTAAAATAGTAAAATTTTAACAAAATATATAGATAGATTCATATATTAAAATCAGTTACATTTCCCTACACAAAGAGATGTTACTGCTTAAAAATGTGAGTTAAAAATACTGACCTGTATAGAGAAAAATAGTTTGTGAAAAGACATTTAATATGAAAATATAAATAAGTGGAGAAACCTACCATATTTGGGGCAAGCATGGTGGTCAGTTTTATGTCATATTAGCCAAGTAATTCAATCAAACACTAACCTATGTGTTGCTGTGAAGGTATTTTTGTAAAATCCATATTCAGTGGACTTTAAATAAGGGATATTATCCTACATAATCTAGGCAGATCTGATTCAATCAGTTATAGACCTTACCAGCTAAGGTGAAACTTCCCTGAAGAAGAAATCTCATGTGCTGATAATAACTTCAGTATGTCCCACAGGTTCTAAGCCTGCTTTTCCTGACAGCCTGCCCTAGAGGACCCCACAGTCATCTAAGCCAATTCCTGACCATAAATCTCATAATCAGTATCTCATACTTGTTCTCTTTTTATGATTGAATGCTAACAGATATGATGAAAGACGAATTTCATAAGGCATCAATTTTCTTCAAAATTATTTTTGGATTCAGTAAAATTGTAATTAAATCCCAACTACTTTCAAGTTACTTGAAAAACTGACACTAAAATTTTTACAGAGTAACAAAAGCCCAAGAATTGCCAAGAAATTCCTGAAGAATAAGCACAAAAAAATGGGAGCTTTGCCCTACTAGAAACAAGCACTTATTGTAAAAGACAATTGCAACAATGTGATATTACAGTAGGAAATAACCCAGAAACAGACTCCTTGAGGTAAGAAAACATGATTTATGGCAGCAGTAGCTTTGCAGAGCACTATGAAAAATTATAAGTTACTATACAAAACAATCTCAGTGAATCTGAGAAACAGGATACTGAGTGAAAATGGCAAGCCACATGCAGATTTATACAGGATTATATGATTTTCCTAAAACTCAAAACAAGAAAACTAAATATCTCATTTAGAGATATTTGCTGAGGACTAGCAGGTGGCCCAAACTTCACCTATACATAGACCATTTATGCACCTAATCCTGACTTGTACCCCACATCTTTAAAATAAAAAAGGGGGAAAAAAGAAAAAAAAAGAAAGAAAGAAAAAAAATTTAAAAAGAAAAAAGAGAGATTTGCATATGCTGTAATACTTTTTTTTAAAATGTAAAGAAATGATATACACACCACTCAGGATAGTGGCTTCCTCTAGTAGAGAAGTAAGGAGATTGGAATAGGAATGAAGCAAAAGGATATATTACCCTTGCTCAAAAGTTGGGTGACAGAGGAGATATCCAAAATATTCAGCAAATGGTAAGACATAATCGCAAATCAATCAGAACAGAAACAACCAGAAATGACCTGAATAGCCACAAAGGTGTGCACCCACTCACCATCAGCCCCACTAAGTGTGTTCACGACTGTACTCTTATTATTGTCTATCACAAAAATGTTACTTTTTTTAGATCTTCAACAGTATATCATTAAAATTATAGATAGACAAATGAATTAGCAAATTCACAGATGAAAACTTTAAAAATAATTTAAGTGCAACCTTATTGTGGATTCTAAATGCATCAAGAAACTCAAGAAAACAGTTTTTTATCCAATACCAGAAACATTTTGTCACCATTGTTTTGCAAAGTTCTCATGAAAATAAAATACATTGTTCTCTCTAAAATGAACAAAACAGTAATAATCTCCCATATGGTTCCATATGATACACTACAATTTTAAAGTTTCGTATTTTTGAAGTTCTTCAACTCCATGATTGCCATTGCAAGCAAACAAGAAAAAGATGCTAAATTTAATATGTTATTTCCTGAAATGGTAGCAATGAATAAAATATAGGAACTGGGAATTTCCCCAGGATCTGTCACAACTTCAAACAAAAATGACCCTCAGCTAGCAATGGTCCCATGATTTCCCTAGCCCCCATGACCTACGCCCAACGGGACAAGACTAAGGGTAGTCCTGTAGTCATGCCTCCCTTTTCATTACTGTACTCCTAGGACACTGAACAGTAATATCTTTACGTAGGCCCTCAATAAATATTTTTAAATTAATAAAAACATCTCCATGGTAGCTCTTTATAAATAAAAATACTAGGTTTAGTCAGAGCAGCCATAAGGTCAGCAAAGAGCTGCCATGAGAATATATCTCTATTTTAACTTCCCTGTGGGCGCCTTGATGCCTCTTCACCAAAGGTTGGACCACACACTCGTCTTTAGTTCTGGTACAGAATGTCAAAGGTCAAGCCTAAATGAGGGAGACTGACATCATGGACTGAGTGTGCACCATATACAGAATCACTGTGCCTATTGTTCCATGGATTACAAAAGACCCTGACACTCTAGGATTGTCTCTGATCTCTAGACTTTCTGAAGCAATATAATTTCACACCTTGACTAAAAATCATTTCTGTTCTTTGAACTTCAGAATGTATTGTGCTAAACCCATAATGTCTAATATATACATATTCAAGTTCACATGAAGTATACTTCACTTTCCTAACTACACTGTCTTGCCATAGTTGGATTTGATGCATCTCCACAAAAGAAATTCAATGCATAGTATATAATAATTCCTTAAAGAAAAGATGTTAAATCCAAACATACCAAGGTCAGTGAAGGAAGACTAAAAACCATCCTTAAGGATGCTGGTGACTGTCCTAAGTCAATGAAGAGGCAAAGATCAAAAAGATCCATAAAGAATGACTCCTCATAGCTTCAAATGGTAAAAGTAAGGCAAAAAACATGAAACAACATGAGTTTTTTTAAAAAAGAAGAAGAAAATATAAGCATTGCAAAAATGCATTGTCAGACTGTGAAAAAAGTGAATAGAAAAATGTTCTGAAACTAATTCAGATACATGTAATAGCAACAAATTAATTGTCTACAAAACCTCAAATTTCAAAATCTTTTTTCATATGCATTATTTTACCTTTATAAATATTTGTATTATATATTTCTGCTCTTGTTTTACAAATGGGAAACTTGAAGTATTAGAAGTTTAGCCAAGATCTCTCAAAAAACTAAAGAAAATATCAGGAGCAGAATCCTTTCAGCCTGATATGTCTTCTACTATAGACTATCCTAACACTTTCTAAAGAAGTCCCCAAAAATGAATTTTAAAAGATACCAAATCAATCAATTCAAAAAATAAAATATTCAATCATTTAATAAGTAATAACATTTGTACATGACTCCATCTTATCTATTTCATGAGTTTTAGTTTTTATTAAATCAAATGATGACTGTTACTGCACCTATAGGGAATACAAAGTAACCTAGTGATTTAATCAGCTGAAGTAAATAAAATTTAAAATTAGCAATTTTTCAAGTTGTTCTGTGGTGAAAGATTTCAAGTTACTTATTCTAATTGAAAAGAAAACAATATCTTATGGACATTTTTAAAGCATGACTGCTCTGGTCTCTTATTAAAGTATTTAAATATTTTTAAAATTATTCCTGAAAATTAACTCTATGACTCTCCGTTCAAAATATGTACCTTCCATTGTCAACACTTTTAATACAACATACTTATTAATGTATCAGGTGGCATACAGTATCCATTAAGAATATGATGTATGCTGTGGGAAGAATAGTTCTCTCTACATACATAGAATTAAGGTTGGCCAATAGTCACTTTAAATGAAAGAAGGCTATTTTATTACACCTTTTTTTAAATTCAACCAAGAAATTTCTACAAATAAAGGAGTTAGGAAGGTCATTTTGGTCTCATAACAGATGGACAGGCGCAAGAGAGAATGAATCTTAGAATAATGTTTGGCATTAGTAACATAAATAAAAATTGAACCCACTCAAAAACCTTAATAGGTAGTCCATTATATCTTTTAGCCCTAATTTGAATTACAAAAAACGACATTAAAATTACAAGTGCACACATTGAAAAGTGACATCTAATGTTGCATTTTCTTTTATGCTTTCAGGTTTTCCACTTTATTATAAGAACAACTCATTCCTTGTTTCAGTTGGAAGTAGGTGCCCATGGGACCACTCTACCAAAGGTCGCTCAGCCCTTCTGTTGCACAAATTCATCCCTTGCATTTATGAATGATTTGGAGCCCCCCCCTCCTTTTTCGGTGTGGAGTCGGGGAGCTTACTAATCATTTTCTAAAACATTAATGGACAGGCAAGCACATTGCCAGCTGGCGAAAAATGGCAGAGGCAGCAGAATGTAAAGCACCTTTGACGTGGGTATGGAATGTAACCAGGGCAGAGAGCCATGCAAGAAAGAACGTACCTTTGGTGACTTTGTCAATTGGTAAGGTTAAAAGGTCAACATGTATCAATAAGAAAAATCTAAAACTCATTTTTCTTTGCTCTGATGACAGTCTTCAGATTGCTTGATGAAGAGTATCACTAACAACCAGGGAAATTTTCACCCCTGAATAACCTCAATGGATTTAAAGCATAAACACCTATGATCAGCAATGGTTTGCAAATTTCATCAGAATCTTTTTTCCAAGGTTGATCATCATCAAATTTCACTTTTGTTCAAAAATGATCAAAGAAAGCTTAAAAAATGGGATCCATGTTGTCTTTTCATTTCATACAAGGAAGCCCAGCAGGTATTAGCAGAAAGAACACCAGCCTAGAATCAGAAGATAGGACTTTCAACTGCATCCTAGGACTAACAAGGTGGGTAACATTTACCAACTAAATCGCTCTAAATCTCAAATGTGAAATAGGAAGTTGACACACATTTAAGGTCATTTCCAATCCTAAAATACTGAGACCAGTCATTTTTAACTTCAGCATCACTAAACTTTTGTGTTAATTGACTGTACAATGTGTTAACCCCAATGAAAATAAACATGAAATTTTCAGAACTAAGGACCATGTTTAAACCAACATAAACATTTTGTACTCCTGTCATCTTTCTCTGCTTCTTTCTCTATATTCATACGTCTCCCAACTAGCAGTCTCACCAAAATGTTCTCATCTCTACTCTCTTTCTAAGTTTTGTTTATTTTGCAAACCCAAGTAAACCGTGGCCTCTAAGAAACCCCCTAAGGCAAATCAAACTGATATTAATTCTTTTAAATTTTATAGCTCTTATAATCAATAGCCCATAGCTTTATTTTATTTTTAATGATTTATTGCCTGGTGTATTGACCTTCCATGACTAGATTGCAAACTTCTTCTACAATAGGGACTGCTAAGATTTTTCTGACTCACATGCAATAGTTGGCAAAGCACCAGTGTATCTGCCTTCCATAAATGTACTATGAACTAATGAGTGTTTCAGTTTATGGATGTCAGAAACAATTACCATACATTTACCCCATAAAAACTTTACATCCCTTAACAATTCAAATTCACTTGACTCTTTTCCAACCTTAAACATCTATGAAATTATTTTTTAAACTTATCTTCTTTATCTGCGTAACTTTAAAAGCAATATGAAAAATGCTGGAGCCCTATATTCTAGTAATTTTCTTAGTGATGTCAAGAAAAATTTTTTTCAGGCCATTCCTTTCACATTTGTTCTTAACATAAGCTACACATTTACTGGCTTTTTTTTTCCACAGCAGCACACCAATGATGACTTTGGTCTGTACTGACATTCACAAACCTATTTAATTATTTGACTTATTAATCAGGTAAATCTAAAAAGAATGAATCATATTTATATATCTCAACATTTTTTTGGTCAACTATGGCACCCAGTTATTTTTTTTATAATGCCAGTCATCCTGAATTTTTATTTTTGCTTTTTATCTTTCAGTCTATTACTTTCTGCTTATTTTTCTTAAGCCAATGTCATTCAGTCCTTGTACGAACATTTTTCCAATGATCAACATCAATCATCAAAGTGTTCCTTTCTTTCTTAAAAAATCTTGCCCTTACAAGCAATCTATTAGCATGTTATCATTCACTTCATAAATGATGAGTGATATGGTTAAAAGCTCTGCATCTAGCTTCAAGGTAACTTCTATATTAATATATCCAAATCTTAACTCCACTTGAGAGCAGAGAATTCTTTCAAGTCAGATTCCTTCTATACATAAGAATCTCATTCTCATCGATTTTGTATTTGGAACATTCTCCTCCAAAAGGAAAAAAACCAAAAACTTAATGCCTTAATTTGTGCTGTGCCTTTAAAATATTCTCAAATATTTTATTAACAACTTGTCTATATTTCATACAACCCAGCAATCCCCCTTCTGGGAATATACCCCGAAATACTCTAATCACTCCATAAAAAAAAAAAAAATACCTGCACACACATGTTTATTGCAGCATTATTCACAAGAGCAAAAACATGGAACCAACCATGCTGTTCATCTTGAGTGGACTGGATAAAGAAAATGTGGTACATTTACATGATGGAATATTATGCAACCATAAAGAAAAACAAAAGTATGAACTTTGCAGCAACCTGGATGGAATTGGAGTCTATAATACTCAGTGATTTATCACAGAAACAAAGATCTAAGTGCCACATGTACTCACTCATAAGTGGACTCTGAACATTTATCGTAACACTATAAGAAAGGGATTGGACATAGCAGGACACTGCCAGGGGAGGGAGGGGCACAAAACATCAATAAGGGTACCCACACTTTACCTGTATGATGACTATATCTGTACCTAACCCTGAATTGTACCCTAATTTTTTTAAATAAACTGAAATAAACTTGTCTATATTTCCTGTTTAAATAGAATGCATTTTTTAAAGAATATAAAAGCATTAGTTTGATGAACTCAGCCATCTCTATCCAACTAGTAACTTACTGTAATCTAGGCCAAGTCATCTGTTTGCTTTATTTTGTATTGGGTTGACATTATATGGTCAGAACCTAAGCTGTTTTCCTCTTTATTGCTCTATATTTTTTATTTTTTAGCAATTACACATAAAATAGCTTATTTTCAGAAAGGAAAGTCACTTTGTACTACCATAATACAGTTCTCCATTTAAAGCTGTACCCCACTTTTACATTGTTTGTACATTCACTTTTCTTTTCCATTTCTCAGTTTTAGTTGTCATTATTTTATTTTCAAGTAACTGGAAGTAGTTCAAGTAGTATTCAGAGTTTACATTCACAGGTAGGTCTCCAAATTCCACTTACATATCCTGTAATACAGTACACCATCACACTTCTCTTGCAAGAAAGCTAAAGTCAACTGCATACAATTTCTCTGCTTCCGGCAGAAGAAATTTTTCATCTACTGATAAAAGAGGTTCATTTCACCTTGTTAGATAAAAATCCATTAAAAGACATATCTTGACAAGTACAAGGCTGGACATAGACACAATGGTGGGGGAAAAAAAGTGATTTGACAAAAACTCCTTATGGAGTAGCAGAGACATTTCTCCATTCAATGGTTAACCATTTAACAAATGTGCTATGAAATGTAAACTATCTAACTATTCCAAAGACTTTTCCTAATGTCTTGAAGCATTTAAAAATATTGTCTTTATGCTACTTAAACATAATTATGTTTCTGCTAATTCTTCTACTTTAGATTTCACAGACTGAAGCACTAACAATGTCATCAAAAGAAATACTTAGCAGCATTTAGAAAAAGCCACAATGCAAGTGCAACTACCCGACCACCTAATATGCTTGTTATAGGCAAAAAGCAGAAGAGACTAGAAAAAAAATGTAACAAGTTATTTTGTATACACTACTTGAGTGACTGGCCTAGGGCACTTTCCTGTCTATATCTTCAGGAGAATTATGAAAGTTTTCATGTGATCTACCTACATGAAAATTAAAGCAATATCATATTTGACTTTGCAAAATCTATATGTCTTAAAAAGAAATAAATGAACATAAAATTAGAGAAATTAGCAGAAACATAACTTATTTCTCTGTGTGCCTTTGATAAAACCTTGAACTAGACCATCTGCGTGTACTTCACAACAAAACTCAACAGGCAGCCACCGAGCCTCTTCTCCATGGGTATAAAATGAGAAACACAGAGCGCTCCGAACATTGCATTTTCTCAGTGGAATGGCACACACATATTTAGCACAAGGGGTTCTGCCACTGAGAAACACTGGGGAAATTTAGAGTGTTCAGTGACTTCAGCTTCCCACCCCACGGTACACTGTCATTCATGCTGCTGCACTTAGCGCGGCATGTTCCATAAAACAAGGGAAAGTACTTTTAAAAACCAGAGAAATTATCATAACTGGGGCTGAGTTGCTTCATTCTCAGACATGAGAAAAAACAAACATAAACTATCACTTTGAGATGCTTCTCTACCTATATTCTTTGCTCTGAGTCTCCAAAACTAGAACAAGAAACACACACACCAAAAAAACTATCCTAATAATGTTAGTTGTAAATATGTTTGCCTTCACATTGCTGTTTTATAGCATTGAATATTTCTGTTGGCAGTTATATTAAACATCCCCTCTATTCCAGGCTACCACTTATCTTATCTGTTTATTTTAGCAAGAGCGAGTTTAGACCTACAACAGCACACTCAGCATTGGGTCTCTGTATCATTTATAAACAAAATGCTAACCTGGCTCAACATTCTGCATACTCTGCCTCATTTTAGCCTTTACCTCATCACACACGTGGTCTGATCTTATATTTGCACTGGCTTCAGACTCTAAACAACAGGAGGGAAAACCCCAAGGAGCAGAAAAGAGAAGGACAATGCAAGACAACTTGAAAGACACTTTGCTCCATCTTCACCATGGGAGTTAATTGTAAAGAAACGTTTTTCTAAAGGGTGCCGTCAGTAGGTTTGCAACTACACCAGCAAATTGCACAGTAGAGTATTGTGTAAGCATTGTTTAGAAATAACTGTTCAGCATAGCAGCCATAATTACCAGCACATCATTTGACACTTATAAGAATGTATTGCTGCAACTAGGTAGCAAATGTTTTCGAAAATGTTTCATGTGAAAACCCAGCCACTTCCTGGCTAAAGAAAACAATTCTAAAAGAAAAAAAATCAAAGTGTATTGTAACCTCAAGTAAAATCAGTGTAATTAATGTATTTCTGTATAGTCTGGTAAAATTTCTTGTTTTCCATGGTACCTGGACTTTTTGCTCTGATATTTCTATCAGTCTTATTTTTATGCGTATGCATTTATGCTTGTATATATAACAATAGCAAAATCCAAAATCATATTGTCCATAATATTTCTGTAGTCCCTTTTCCAGCACCATTTGAACAACTTTCCAAACAGGGAGGCCTTTGTGTGTATGTTTATGTTTAAATGTGTGAGAGGCTAGAAAAAATTCCTTTGGCCTAGTTGATGAGAGCATGTTGTCTGCGGGTCTGAGTAACAGAAGTCCAGGATATCTGAATTCCTGGTAAGTCACTCAGCTTGGAACTGTTTCATGACCACATGCTTCAGCCTTGAGTCCAGTTTACCATATAGGAATTACCAGTTATTTATTATAAAGGACTATATAAAACAAAGACTGCAAACATATATAGTAGATCTCAGTAGTAGAAGAGTTTACATGCTGTCAACGGTGTGGCTGTATTAAAAATGACATAAACAATGCTTACTAGAATGTATCACTATATCTGCAATTTCAAATGGTAATCAATCATAAATTACTAAGAAGCCCATCACAGGAAGCATTCAAGTCTTAGCCTAACTCACTGTGGTTAAGACTATTTTTGCCCTGGGTAGTGAGCAAAACTAGGTCATCTCTATGATGTGTAACCTGATTAAAGCCTAAGGCTTCTGTGATTTAGTGTTTTATACATATGTTTACATATTAATCAAGTATTCATTTAACAGGCACCAGCATGATCAGGAAAAGTATAATACACTGCATATTGTTTATTGTAGTTTAAGGACATTTTGTGGAAACTAATGAAAGAATACAGAAAAAGAGCTAGAGAATAAATCATTTTTAATGTAACTTTATTTACTTTAAAACTAGATTTGTATTATTCTGGTATCTCTGAGTTGTTTGCGCCAATCTGTTTGGTCTCACTCTTTTCTCTGTATCTCAGGAGTCAGAACTACAAGCTTCAGAAGTCAGTTCAGATGGTTATCTGCAATTTCTCTTTGTAGTGCTGTGCAGGGTCAAATCCATTACAGCATATGTTCAGACTGACTTTGCACACTTAACTCCACTGGGCTTTCAGTGACATACTTGGTGCTTCACCTGAGAACCTGTTATCCATAGATACAAGAGATGTTAAAAATGGTACATCCAAAAAAAAGAAGAAAGAAAACCTAGTTCATGCCCACACAGTACACTTATGGCTGACTAATCTACAGTTCCTGAAATGATCTGATAAAGACCATGCCACCTTTTCTAAAGATTAAAATCATTTTACCACTAAATGGTGCTATTATGTTCCCAAGTCACCTGGGCTCCAGTCAGAGACATGTGAAGTGTTGCCTCCACAGACTTCCTGGAGAGGACAGCAACAAAATGTTTCCATTGCATAATTTGCCACTCACTAAGGAAATGTGTGAGGCAGTGAACAGAGTTCACCAACTTTGGCAACTGATTCAGAAACAGCAAACACTGAGCAATTTTCTTTTCCCTTAAGGAATACAATACAGTAAGCTTCCCAACTGTGCCCCTTAGATTTCATCAACTTGGAATCTCTCTATTGTTTTAAAAATACAACCTGATACCATTTTCTGTACTGACAATTGATTAAGGCAGAGGGGCCAAGGAGATGGAATTTGTTTGCTTTTTCTTTAATTTGTCTTGTATTGCTTCTTGGGAAACAGAAAAAAATTATCATATAGACCACAAAGTTAAAAAGTATTTAAACTGTTGCCATCATAAGGGACACTGAAGGAGCAGTAGCTGATGTTTTGTGCTTTTATTAATAAAAAGTCTACCCAAGAAAACAGTAAGAAGGCAAAGCATTCACCAAGCATAGGTTCAACGGTGTCTTTGCCAAACAGCAATGCACAGAGTCCAAGCACTCTTCGTGGAAGGGACACAACCTGCAGTTGGCCTGAAAAAGTCTGACATGGCCCCAGAAGCAACAGCGCCATTGCTCCAGCCACACTCTTCCCTTCCTCTCTGCAAACTCACGCACACACACACACACACACACACACACACACACATACACACACACACACACACACAGATACTAACTATAGGCAGCTCCCTCTCAGCACCTCTAACTCCCCAGATTTAAAAGGAGAGGAGGGGAGGGGAGGGGAGGGAAGGAGAGGAAAGGAAAGGAGATCTAGCTTATATATTTCATGCCTGCTTCCTCCGTTAGATCCTACGCAAGAATTTTTAAATATCTAACTTTTAACTTCAGAGAAGTAACATTCCAAAAACACAAAGCAAAGCAAGTTGCTATCTGTTCCTCCAAGAACCAGTTCTAGAAACACTTTCTTCATCATTTCTCATGCTCAGAATTTTAATATCTCCTTTGATCTTTTATACTTTCTGACCACCTCTTGCCCCACACACCATCCCAAAATATTCTGTCCAAACCTTGTTTCTTCCATTTTCCTTCTACTTCTGGAGTACATTTTTTTCTTTCAAACCACTCTAGGGCAGGCCTTTATCACCTAATAGTTGACTTCTAATGCCTTGAAAAGTTGTTTTACCACTTACTAGGTGTTTAAAAACTGAATTATTCAAGAAATTAGCCTATTTGCAAGTTATCAAGTTAGTCTGCCACAATTTCAAGATGCTGGACAAAGATACAAAACCTCTAAGTCAGAGACAAAGTACTTTATTACTTGTAGCAATAGCAGTAAGTACTCAAAGTGTCACCAACCATGCCACTTCCCCAAGTTTCAGTTCCCACAGGGCAACATGAAAGGATCAGGGGACTGCTGTACACACAGTGGGTATCACTCTCGGAGAAGAACCCTGTGCTTAGGAAACCTGAATCTTTTATAATGGGCAGTAAGCATGTTCAAACTTGGCCCCAGATAGATGCATTATCTTATGATGACAAACAATGAGTAAACCTGACTTTCGCGTCAGAAGGAAATGTGATCTCTGTCTTTCAAAACTGTTTGCTCTGCAAACATTCACTTTAAAAGTGTAATCTAAAACAAAGGCAGCCTCTGCTCTCAAGATGTACAGAAATACAAGATATTCATGGAGAATTGTCTCCCAACGCTTTAAATTAGGAGAGATAAAATGGTCTCCCCAAGGCAATTTCCCTCATTTGTGAAAATGTAATTAATAATACCTACCTCATGGGATTGTTGTAAAGATTAAATTCAATAATGTACAGGAAAAAAATGTTTTAGCCCATTGCCTGTCTAAAATATGCAGTAAGCAAACTTATGTTTAGTTATCACTGTATTAGTCAAGGTCTGTCCCTTCCTATCCAGTCTGGGCTGGACATCTAAACTTACTTCCCACTTAATTTCCATCCACATGCTACTGTTTATTTGTTTTTCACTCAGACGTTATCCATTTAAAAAGATAGGTATGTTTCCATTGCTGTAACTTTGCACATCTCTCCCCTGTCTGAAATCCCTTCCCATTTTTTACCTTAGTTTCAACTACCTTTCTTAGACAGATGAAACTCTGCCAATTATTCAAAATTTCCTCAAGTCACTATGGGAGGCAGAGAACTTTCCTTCTGGCAACTTACTACATTTGCATATACCCCTCAATAAATGCCAGGTTCCTTTCCCTTTATTATATTTGCACACTGATGGATTTAATTTCTCTCAGCTGATCTCTCACTTGACTTCTTTTTAATGTTTCCACATGGCTTTCTTGCTTCCCAAGTAAAAGTCAATTACGTGTACAAAATAAATTACATGATAATGTAGTACCATGATACAATTGTCAGCAAGAACCCTTCTTTTTATCCAAGGTGATTAAGGGAAACCTTTTTTTACTTATTTATTTTAATTTTGCCAACCAAGTTTTTATACCTTCAATTCTCTGAACAGACTCTCTAAATTTTTTAATCCTGAAAATAACTGTTCCATGTAGAAAAAGAACCCATGCTTACAACTTTAGCTAACTCCCTGAGAAAACCAAAGTTAAGTAGAAACTGGAAGTTAATACACTCTTACTGGGAAAGTGATCTAAGTTGAAGTGAATTGAGAATTCAGTGCAGGTGTCCACCTGTCACCAGAAATGGCTATCATTCCTGATGTTCTGGGTTACATGTAAAGGGAACAGGATGAATTAAGCTGTTATGTGAAATGGCATGAGTCGCTCCTGTAAGCAATTCCATACAGAATGCAGTTCACATCCCAGGGTAAGTTACCCAGGAAAATGTGTGTGTCTCAGGTGTGGAGCAGTTTTCTGGCTATTTCCAACAGAACCAAGTATAAGTCCAAGCTTAGGGCCAGGGTAAGCAGTATGACTGCCAGAGAGAGATGGGGGCGGCAGATACATGACAGCACAAGGTTGCATGCCAGCTCTTGACTGACATCTCAGAGGGAACTCTGTTTTGATCTGAACCCATCTCTAAGCTTTATTTTAAAGAATAACTTTTTGCATAATACAACACAGCAAATACTATCAACAGATGAATTACATCAATTAAGACGCTGACACTTCAAAAAGACAAGGAAACATCTCTTGAGAGCAGCATTGTCCAACATAGTTCTTTGTAATGAAGTGAATGTGCTGTATCAGGGCTTTCTAATATGGCAGTCACAGGCCATATATGGCTATCGCACACTTGACTTGCAGCCAATACATCTCAGAATTAATTCCTTATGTTACTTAATTATAACTAAGTAGCCACATGTGACGAGTAGCTCCTGTATTGGATGGCACAGCTCTAGAACTTACCATGCAGCTGCCCTCACTGTCACGAGTATTGCCTCTCTGAACCCTCATATCACCCTGCCAGTTAAGTGTTACCATGTTTGTTTTTATAGACAAAGAAACAGACTGCGCTACTTCCAATCATTAGCACAATATAAGAGGGGACCCCAAAAATACATAATTATTTTTTGGAGGGTGGCCCCCTGTAGTACAGGCTTCCCATTAGGTAAGTGTTCTAAGAATCCATCAGTATCAGCATACCAACTAGCATTGTTATGAGAGGCTGTGTTCAGCTCCAGTGAATTTTTTTTTTTTTTTGGAGATTCTTTCAACGCATTTGCCCGTTTCATGATGGGTGATTTATGAGTGCACCTGCCCACACCGTGCTGTGTTCAGCAATTTTTGACCAAAGATGGCATGACCCCCATGTCCCATCCTCCCTATTAACCTGATGTTTCCCAGATGAAAAAAGTCCTCAAGGGAAACATTTTGCTGATGTGAAAGAGGTAAAACAAAAAAAGGCAAAAGTACTAAAAGGCATAAAAATGGACAAGTTGGAAACTGTTTTGAGCAGTGGAAAAGACATCTCAATAGGTGCATTGCATCAAACAGAGAGTACTTTGAAGGCGGTTGAAGTTTAAACATGTAAAAATACACAATTTTTTATAAATAAATTCTGAATTTTTTGTGTCCCCCTCATATTACATAACAAATATATGACAGAACCAGAACTCAATCAGATTTTTCTGACTACAAAGTTCAATTATATTTTTCTCACTTATACCATCTTACCTCCTCTCAAATTCCCTAATGTGTCACAAAGATGTTTTACAATCTAATACCCATCTATGCCTCCAGCCTCTCCTCCACTGACATCCCCTCCACTCCATTTCAAAAATGCTTTTGCTCTCCAAACACTGATGCATTTTCCTAACTCCTTGCCTTCCAATTCATGGCACCCAAAGCCTGAAAGCCCCTCCCTCTGCTTCCCTCCATGACAGATGAGCTCCTGTGATTATCTATTATACATCTATTTCCTTGTCTAGAATGTGAGCTGAAGGAAGAGTGTCTTACTCAGCCTGGGCTCCCAGGATGTAACGCAATACATAGTAGATACTCCAAGAGTATTCAATGAAAAATAAACGAGGGGAAATGAACGAGTTAAATTCACCACACATTCATAGCACCTAACGGTGCATGGCCCTAATCAGACACTAAGATTTGTGTGACCAATAAATATATTTAAAAAGCTAGATCTCCTCCCAAGTATATTCATATTAGCATCTTGTGAGGAGAAAATGTATACATGACCAAGGTTGGCGGTAAAGACCACGAGTACTCATACCAGCTTCAAGAAAAGCAGGACCACAGGATTGCTGAGGACGAGCTACACAGGAGTAGCTGGTATTTTACACCCAAGCCCAAGGCGACCGAATAATGCACAGATTGTCTTAGTTGGGGACCATAAACATACCTTCCCAATCTATACACTAGAATATATGTTAAACCATTGGGAAGGAGTGCTCAACCTGTGGGGGCCATCCATCCAGTTGAGGTGCAAGGTTGTGCGGATGTGTGGCCAGTACTTCTGCTTCCTAGAATGAATATTCACCTTGACAGTTGCATGTTCCTCTCACAAAAGACTGGGAAATTGACTCCCGATTCAGCTTTTGTAACGCAGGTGAGTTAATTTACAAACAAATTGCCATCCCAGAAAACAGGTAAGCTTCTTCACATCTCTCTCCTCTCACCACCACAAGTGAACTTATGTAAACATAACAAGACACCTTTGAGCTGCCACCATAATGCCAAACCATGCCTCTACCAAGAATCGATGGATTTGAATGGGAAATTTCTTTTTTTTTTTTTTAATTTTGAATTAATCTTTTATCTCAAAATTAAACCAGGTGACAACACAGAATGACAAAAATTATGGGCTTATGACGTGATCCCACTATGTGCCTTAATGTAACAGATACTTTCTTTTAAAAGCAGTGGTCTTTTTTTAAAACAAAAAGATAGTAACTTCATTAGTAGGCCTTTAGAAAATGAAAAACCAGTGTGACTTGGTTTTGATATGATTATCTGGAAGCTAGTTTTAATTTCTTTTTCACAGTTAAACAGAAGTAATAGCAACTCTCATAGTCTATAATAAGAGATTGAGTGGGGCTTTCTTTTTTGGTGGGTGGCAAATATAAACGACTAATTGTATCCGGGCTGGTGACAAGCTTATCCATGCATTAAGTGGCAACACGAGCAGAACACATTGTTGGAAAATGAGGATCAGACACATTCTTCTGCAGACATCAAAAGAGGATTGATATACTCAAAACCTTCCAATTCAGACTGATCAATCTTCCTCGCAATGTCATCGTCATCTGGAGTGAGCTGAACAGGTTCATTAGTAAACAGAGAATCAAAGTTGTCCAAACCAAATTCCCCAGAAATATTTGGCTTAAAGGGAAGTAACACCTGCTTCTGCTCCATCATATCCCAATCAACATTTCAAAAGAATGGGTGTCCCTGAATATCAGCAAATCCTGTTTGAGGGTAACAACCCAATCCTTCCTTTGGGTCCTTGTTGAGAAAACTTTTCAGGACACTGGCAGCTTTTACAGAGAGAGAATGTGGTATGTGAATTTGTTTTTCCAAAATAACTTGGAAAAGATAATCCTCTGTGTTTCTGATCAGGGTTATCAGAGCTCCCACCTTCCTGCCATCATTTCAAACATGAGTACTCCAAGAGCTGGATGGGAAATTTCTATGCACCCTTTGTTGTAGTTCAGATGTTCATAGACAGCAGCTCTAGATCAATGATTCTCTACACTGGATGAACATTAGGACAGCCTGGGGAATTTTTTTAATATACCTACCATGCCTGAGTCCCACCTTCAGAACTTCTGTTTCAACTGCTCTATGAGGAGGCCAAGGCACTGAGATCTTAAAAAAAGCTCTCCAGTGATTCCGATGTGCATCTGCACATGTCTCATTCTAGCATACTACACAATTTACTTATTACATTCATTATTAATTGTCTGACTGCCTGCACTAGAATGTAATTGCATGAATTGTTTTACCCATCCATAAACCTCAAGTGCCTGGAACAGTGTCTAGCTGAGGCTAGGCACTCAACAAATTATGTTGAGTTAATAAATGAGCAGTTTAGCAAAACTTTCATTTAACAGTAGTGGCCTTCCCTTTTCTTTTAGTAGAATACAGTTTGCTGTTCTGTAACCAGTGTGCTTATGAGTTAATTCAGATTAAAATAGCCCACTGGACCTATGGTGAAGAGATTTTTTCCCCTGACTTCTGTGTAAGGAATGTCAATTGTCCATTCAGTCAGTCAACAAATACTTATTCAGCAACTATTTTATGCTACACACAAGGGACTGAGTATCCAAAATTCTGACCTAGATCTAAGGACTTGAGACCTGGTAAAAGTGAGGATGTTGACACACAAATTAGTGTCATAAGGGGGCAGGATATGCTGAGCCCCTGAGAGGCATGTGATTGGGGAGGCCTCAGATGGTGCTTTAAGTATGACACCCAGGACAAAAACTCTAGCCATTCTAGCCACGGGCAGCAAAGACGCAGGATGACACTAATCAGTTCATTTACCAAAGATGGGGTTTCTAATTTTGGCCTCTAATAGCCTGCTCCCTCCCCTTCATGAGATGCCTGGCAAGGGAGTAGAAAGATGTCATTAAGCTTTCCGAGCACACTTGAACTGACTTTTCTGATAACCTTTACCTACCAAATCAGGCATGCAAACCACTGAACAATGGTTAAAACACTTTATATTTTCCTTTTCTCCCCCTGGCTTGAACGCTTCTGGTTATTTGTTCTAAGCCATATGCAGTACAGTATGTTTCAGAAGAGGCCATGCTGGAGCAGAGCTCAACAACAGCTTAGCAATGGGGCTACTCTTTTAAAGCTCGTGTGCATCCCTACTGTAAATGCAAAATAGCTTGGATCAAAATGCTTCGCTGATGCTACGTGAAGGTGAGCGAATGATTTGTTCCTGGGAATAGAAGCCCTCAGACAAACAGTGTTAATGGGCCTCACCACAGAGCAGTTGGTGACAATAACAGAGTTAATTTTAAAGAAGGGGAAATTAAATAGTGGTTGCAATAGTCCTAGCCACTCTTAATTATTGTGATGGCAAATTATGAACAATTTCCTGTCACCTTCCCTTCTAAAGCAATTATTGATGTTTGCCTTATGGCTGAACTGTGCTGAAAACTCTCTAAGCAGGAGGCTGTCTGATTCAATGCTTTGTGGGCTCATATTCAGAAAGCCATTTGGCCTGCGAAGTTGCTGGATTATCTGTAAACACATTGAAAGGAGACAGTGATTGCATGAAGCAGAGGTAATGCACCTGAATGCCAATAAGGCAAATGTCATGACAGGAACACAAAACCAGCATTCCATGTGACCTTTTAGATAGAAACCAATTTACTTTGGTACCATCTCAAACAGAAAATTATGGTGTAATTCCTCATGTCAATACATAATTTATTTTGTAATAAATAACTGCTCGCATATTTATGGAGCGCCTCTCCCGTCGTGTTCACGATGCTCTCAGACACTCCTCCAGCCCAGGCTGCTGAATCATGGCAGAACTTTCTGTTTTAAAGCTGTTCTCTTCACTAAGCTTGGTGACGATGAAAGAAAGTGTTAGAGGATTAAAAGCCACTTTCTATCTCTGCAAAGAAACCCAAGTTATTTATTTTCTTATTTCCAAATTTCCTAACATCAGGCTGCAGGATTCATGAGAACAAGTTTTGGGGTTTTTTTGTTTTTGTTTTTGTTTTTTAAAAGAAACCAACCAAAAGCAGTATTAAGCTTCAGTCTAAAGCACATTTCCTAATAAAAGAAAGCTTCTGCTTTGAAAGCAGCAGTGAATCAACAAAGGAGGAGGAGAGTTCTGTCTTGCCAGTTGCTCCCACCCTCTTAAGTACATCTGCTTCTTTGTGGGAGGTCTGGGGACCAGGGCTGCCTCCCAAAGTCACCTCACTCTCTGTCGTTAGGATGCAAATAGAGTGAGTCTTGAGAAGCTCTACCCTTTCCCCTCTGGGTCAACACTCTGAATCTCCCCCAAGCTGACACTGACAGGAGACTCTTCCTCCTGACAGCTGGTCACTGACCCAGTTGAACACAGTCGGGGGTCTTCCCTGAGCCATGAGCCATAGGTGACCTCTTCACTGACCGAGCCATCATAGTGTGCAGTTAGCATTCTCAGTCCATGGCCTCTGTCAAGGACGAATAAGATCCCAGCTCTCACAGAAACATGGTGGAGACAGCATGGAAAGGGAAGCAGGCCCGCCAGGCCCTGCCAGCACTCCCCACTTGCTGCTTAGCTGGAATCACATCCTTGGACAACAGAAGAGATTTGGGACCTCAGTGGCTAAGGGCCAGGACCTTTAACAAGTTTCAGAAAAATGGAAAATGAGGGAAATTCACAAAAGACACAAAATAAAGAACAGTGTATATGCTGCTTAGAAACAGACAATCCGCTTTTTTTTTTTTTTTTTTTTGGCTTCTAAATATCTGTTTGGAGACCATTTTGGTATTCATGATACAAACACTTGTTTCTAACCCTGGCTAACTCTGTAGCTTAATAACGCAAAGAAATGGCAAAGTTAACACAAGACATCACAATATCATTTCCTTAGAAATTAGTCACCATGACACACACACACACACACACACTCCCCAAACCAAACCAAATAAATGCATTTCTTTGGCCCACAATGAGGAGAGAACAAGGGCTCTGATTCAAATACAACATATTGAGAAGTAGGAATCAATACCCAGAGAAGGTTATAGAAAAAGTGCTCATATTATTTTTAATGAGTTGCTGTATAGAACTACCACCACAGAATGGAGTCCAGGAACCTCTGAGGGCTAATTGGTTTCATTCCTCCAGCATGCCAACAGGGTAGTTTCTGTTCTGTTTGGAAAACATATGCTGGGACCTAGATCAATGAATCAATAAGAACATATTGGCCAACTCATGGGTGTCCAGAAGAAAGACCTCTGCTGTGTGTTTAGGGAACATCTTTTCGGAAAACATGGTCATCCCCATGTCAGACTTGTCTTGTCCAAACAGATACTGAAAGTAAATTTCTGAAATAATCTTCAGGGGGTCTCAAATTACCAAGGGTAAATCTTTGTGATTGTTTTGTCAAATAAGAAACAATCGTGATGTTTATTTCTTTAAAATTAACATTGTATAAAGCCGCTGTCACACTATATGGACAAAATACGTATGCATGCACTTTTTCTTGTAGGATTTTATGTAGATTAAGATTTAGGTAGTGCAGCATTTAATGTCATGTTCTCATTTAAAGAAATAAACAAATTTAGCAACAGGGAATAATAAGATAAAACCAAATCTTATGCCAGGTACGGTGGCTCACGTCTGTGATCCCAGCACTTTGGGAGGTGGAGGCAAAAGGATTGCCTGAGCCCACCAGGCCAAGACCAACCTGAGCAACCTCATCTCTACAATAAAAAATTAAAAAATTGGCCAGACATAGTAGCGTATGCCTGTGGTTCAAGCTACTTGGAAGGCTGAGGCAGAAAGATCACTTGAGACAAGCAAGTCAAGGCTGAGATGGCCGTAGCATGCCACTGTACTCCAGCCTAAGTGACAGAGTGAGACTCCAACTCAAAAAAGAAAAATTAGATATTAAAAGTTTTATATTATTTTCACACACTGGGTTGGAAGTTACAGACTTTCTTATAGTCTTTTAATACTTGTAGAGTTATTTTTAGAAGAATTGTGGCTGATGATTCTTTGTCATCATTGAAGATAGAATTGGTTTATGCTAAAACATGAAAAATGTATATGAATAAATTTATATATATATATGATCTCAAAGATATTCTGGTTCACAGAAGTGGAAAAAAATAGTGTTTATATTGGCATCACTGAGCTGCCGAATCAAATCTGCCTTTCTCCTTGTAGGCAGTCCACTTAGGTGTGTCACCAAATTCTCTTGTTTTTAATGATAAAAAAGAAGATCATCTGGTTCAATTGTTGAATGTACACAAGTAAAGAAACTTTCTTTTTTGAGTTGGAGTCTCACTCTGTCACCCAGGCTGGAGTACAATGGCATGCTACGGCCACCGCAGCCTCGACTTGCTTGTCTCAAGTGATCTTTCTGCCTCAGCCTTCCAAGTAGCTTGAACCACAGGCATACGCTACCATGCCCGGCTGATTTTTTTTTATTTTTTATTGTGGAGATGAGGTCTCACCATGTTGCTCAGGCTGGTCTCGGCCTAGTGGGCTCAGGCAATCCTTTCGCCTCCACCTCCCAAAGTGATGGGATTACAGGCCCAGAAAGCCTGAGACTAGCACAATTGTATGCTACTAAAGCAGCTTAAAACGATAAACATATATTATCTCACAATTACTGTGGGGTGGGAAGAGGGGCACAACTTGACTGGGTACCTCTGGCCCAAGGGCTCTCATGAGGTTGCAGTCAAGCTAAGCTGTCAGTCAGGGTTACAATACCATTTGAAGGCTTGAAGGGGGAAGTGAGGAGTGGAAAAGAGAGGAGAAGCTCGCTTCCAGATTCATTCGTGGGTTGTGGGCAGGCCTTAATTCCTCAGCACTTGAATCTCTCCAAATGCTGCCTCACAAAGTGGCAGCTGACTTTTTCCAGGGTTGGGAAACAACCCAAGAGAGAACAAAGAGAGTTCAAGAGATGGGACCCACAGTCTTTTTACAATCTAGTAGTGTACATGATATTCCCCCACTTTTTTCCATCTTTTCTTCATTAGACTCAAGTCACTAGATCGAGGCCACACTTAGGAGAAAAAGATTACACAAAGGCATGCATGAGAGGAGGTGGAGACTTAGAGGCCACCTTAGACACTGCCTTCCACAACTGAGATCAAAACCTATGTCTCCTCTCACACCCAGTGTTCTTTTCACTACATTGTGCTGAATTATAACAGATAATTTCCTGGCATGAAAGGTTAGTAAACATTGGGCAGGGTGTTTGAGAAGAATGCAATCTCCATCTCAGGATAACTTTTACAAGAAGATAATCTTTTGCCTACTTGAAAAGGTGTAATTTGAATATCTCTGGTAGATGAGAAGAGGTACAGTGTATACTGTGTGGGATACTATACTGGGGTTTGAGTAGCTATCCATCTGAGCTAGGTGAAGAACTCAGGCTTTCTAGACCTACTTTTCTGATCATCAAAAACCAGAAATGGAGCTAAATCTTTAGTATATTTCCATTTCTGTTCCAGTTTTAAAACAATAACTCATATCTGGTCATCTTTAGGATTAACCCTACATACAAGTAAATTAAGTGACTATTCCTAGGATTTGACAAAGAAGAAAAAAAAAGTTCTGTACCAAAATATTTCTCTCTCTAGCTTAGATGCTCTTTTCTATTTGTCATTGAAAACTTCTGCTAAAATGCAAATGTGATATCTGGAATAACAAATTAAACTATCATCTCAAATTAGTATTTAACTGAATTTGTTTCTCTTGTTAACTAACATATCAACTGTTAAGGATTCAGGGAATGAGGCAAAGAAACAAGTAAGTTTTAATGAGAATAGATTTTTCCAAAAGGGTTTTAGGGCATGGAATGGCAGACTCAGGTGGAGATATATATTGGGGAATGAGAGATGGTCAACAGTCCCAACAGCAAAATATTATGGGAAGACAAATCTAGAAGGAAGAAAACTACCAACAGAGGCAGACTTCTAAGGACACTATGTCTTCTTAATCCAGTGGGAGGTCTTTAAACACACTCCCTTATTCATGACTTCTCATTTCCCTGTCTGCCTCAGATATGCATTCTCATAGCCACCTCTTGGATGCCCTCTTTACCTCTCCAGCCACAGACCCTCAATTTGTTCCCTTTGTTGCTTACTCTCAAGAAACTCTACTGTGGAGAAATATGCAGCCCAACTAAGCCAGCAACAATTGGTAAATTATAAAATGTATCTCTGACACTTTAGAAATCCTCCAAGATCAGGTCAACTCCCTAGACAGTTACTTTAGTACTTCTTCTTTTTGGCCCTTGTATCTTTAATTTGCTTAGCAAATTTGTTTCCTCTAGAATTCAGTAATTGCACCTTCAAATGGCACTGTGAACAAAATATCAGCCTCTCCCAAGGGATGCCAGTTACCCTTATGACTAGCCCTTGGATTCAGCTGGAAACTAGTTTTGCCTTAACGAGTTTTCACTTTCTGATGAGTACCTTCCCTGTACCCTAAATTCCACAATCCAGAATGATAACCCACAGAGTCCCCTGTCATAGGTAGGGCCAGCGCAATGCCCCTGTTCAGCCGGAAGCAGCTACAGAAGATGAGACCCCGTCACCCCTGTGTCAAGGATTTAACATTGTTATTTGTCATGGAGTGATGTAAGAAATATGTGGCCCAACTAGGCCAGCAACAATTTGGTAAATTATATTATGGAAAGGGACCTCAAGATCAAAATCTACAAAAAAAAAAACTTACCGATAACAGAAAGGCACTATAAAGGCGGGATAGCCAGTTGTAAAACATTTGCTGTTGGTTCTGCAGCCAAGAAAGTAGTTAACAACTAACTGCTAATTCCAAAAAGGCAGTCAAGTATTGCTGTTAACTAACCTTAAAAAAACAAACTACCACCATCAATCAGCCACTTCACAAACCTCTCTGAAAATTTCCTTTCCCAGACCTCCTCGAAAGACAGTTCCCTGGCCCACACTGGACCCCCTCTTATAAAAACACCACTCTAGTCCCTGCCTCTTTGCAGACAGCAAACACTCTCACTGCTATCCTGCCCACTGTGCCCTTCACAATGTATCTCCCCTTTAATAAATCTACCTTTCTTAGTTCATAGCTGTCTTGGGGAATATTTTCACGCCCACTCCCCGCAACTCCAGCCATGCCCAGTCTGCCACGTGGCACCTCCAATTCCTCCTGACTGTACTTCCGTCCCTCATGTTAGATCCTAAGATTGGTTCATAAAATTATTCCTTTGCCCTTTCTTGCACTTTCTTCAAATCTACCTCTCTTCACCATCACACTCACCTAATGGTATTTTTAATCTGAATGAACCCAACTGTCTATCTTGCACATATCCTTACCTATGTAGCTGAATGAAGACAGAGAAAACAGTAAAACTAGCCATGTTGGCTTCACTATAAATTGGCCAAAATGAACAATCAGTGCTGCCAGCAAGCCAGCTTACTGTATCTCTGGGACTCCAAAGCCACCTCTAATTTTATAACTTCGAATTTTCTGCCTAGAACTCGCTCACCATTCACACCTTCTTTTCACCATCCAAGTTTTAGTTTGAGGATCACCACCCCTGACCCTATCTGTATACTGCCTCCATCTCCCCATTCAGTTAAAATATTTTCAGCAGCTATTTATTTCCCTCACCATACTTAATCACAATTAGTAATTATACACCGACTTGTTTGTTACTTATCATGTATCTTTCATTCTAGGTGTAAGCTCCATGGAGCTCTAGGACTATGATGTGTTAAACATTTACATTCTGCATGGTAACCAGGACACAGTAGATGTTCAAAAACTACTTGCTGAATGAATGAATGAACAAAGTGATGTACCATGTTTATCTTTTTGGCCAAGAGTGGTCCTATCTACATATCTTCAAGACTCTTCAATCCCTTCTCCTTTCCACTTGTCTCTTGACTCAATCAGTATTCTTTTAAACAGAGATTCCTAATGGAAACTCTGGCACAGACTTTGCTTCAGCAGCATAAACGGCATCAGTAGCTGACATGACCCCCCCCCACTGTTGCCATTGGCAACAATTAAATTAGCAATATAAAACCTGACACAAGAGCCGAAGCATTCATTCAGTAAAATAACCACTCAGTCTTCCAGCAAACATAATAATGACCCGTGTGACTGTGCTTTTAGTACAGGAGCAAGTGCTGAGCATTGTCTTGCCTGAGACAAGGCATTAACACAGCTCCTGACTCCTGTTTCCATTGTTGCTTAAAAGGGTTGCCTAATTAATTGATTTTATTGAATCACGACCAAGACACATTTGTTTCTTGGTAAACTAATGAAAAAAAACTGAGGAGCTGAAGAGCTACTATCAAAAAACACAAGAAAGGAGTTGTGGAGGTCCTTTTTATGCCATATATCATTGTAAATAAAAGTATAGTTGACATGGTTATCAACGGCTTAATGCCAAGAGGTAGACATGAGCGCATTTGTAGATCTCTGCGTTCATTTTATTGGAACCAGCAGAGTATTCTCACTCCCTTACTCCCTATATGCTCTCATTCCCTCCTGAACACATTTGGCAGTGTGTACTTTGTAAAAATAAATAGCCAGTATAATAAGTGCCTTCTAGAAGGTAGATTTAGGGAATAAAACAACTAGCACTGGTATAATTCTCCACAGCTACCAAAAGCTGCCTGATGCTTTACTTCATCTGATGCTCACAAAAATCCTTATGTACATGCTATTATGTCTATTTTGCAAATGAGAAAATTGAGTCTCAGGGATATCTTGACTGTCTTGGTCCAGTGGGCTGCTATACAAAATATCTTAGACTTGGTGACTTATACACAACAGAAATTTGTTTACAGTTCTGGAAGCTGGGAAGTCCAAGATCAAAGCACCAGCAGATCTGGTGTCTGGTGAGGGTTCACTGCCTGTTTCACAGACAAACATCTTATTGCTGTGTCCTAACATGGCACAACAGGCAAGAAATCTCTGGGGCCCTTTATATAAGGGCACTGATCCTGTCATGAGGGCTTTGGCTTCAAGCCCTAGTGTCACCTCCCAAATGTCCCACCACCTAATACCATCACAGGGGAGATTAGGTTTTAACATACAAATTTTAGAAAGTCACAAACATTCAGACCATAACAATTATTCACTCAATTTTATAGAGCGAGGAAACCCAAGTCAAGACCCTCAGAGACCAAAGTCTGTAGGATAGCTAAGTAAACCAGGAAATAAAATAAACAGCTTAAATTAAAGGAATAGACATAGAAGTGGGACTAACAAGAAAAGGACAGACTTGAGAGGGATTTATAGAACTTTAGGAATTGTGACTGATTTGAGGTAGAGTGAGGAAAAAGTAGTCTCTGGCCCAGGTAAATAGATGGAGTGCAATGTCTTTCTCTAGAATAAAGAGGAGTGAAAAGCACATTCAGCAGGTAGGGAGCAGAGAGGAGGAAGTGAGAGATAAAGTGACATCTTTTTTTTGTTTTTTGTTTTGTTTTTGTTTTTTTGTTTTTGTTTGTTTGTTTTTTGTTTTTTTTTTTTTAGTCTGAGTCTCACACTGTAGAACAGACTGTAGTGCAGTGGCCGCTCCCGGCCACCCCAGCCACAACCAGCAGGGCACCGGCGAACCCACCGCCTCACCCATCCAAGTAGCTGGAACTACAGGCTCATGCTACCACACCCGGCTAATTTTTTTGATTTATTGTAGAGATGAGGTCTCGCTTGCCCAGGCGGGTCTCAAACCCGCGGGCTCAGGCAATCCACTCACCTCAGCCTCCCAAGGCGCGAGATTACAGGCTGAGCCACCGAGCCCGGCAAAAGTGACATCTTTAGGGTGGAACCCTGAGGTTATGGGATGCCTATAGTATGTGGTACATGGCGAGATAGGCAGAAGAATCTCGCTCAGAAGAAAGTTTTCACGAAGTCAAACAGCTGCCAAAAAATAAAGTAAAACTTGGATTGAGAAGTTTTCATTGGAATTTTTTAGGAGATTACCAATCACCTTGAAGAAAGTAATTTCACGTACTTGAGATGCTATCCAGACTAGTCAAATAAAGAAGCGGGTAACACAAGGAGCAAACTTCTCAAAGACTTTCACTATAAAGAAGAAACATTCTGAATGTGTAATATCTAGAAAGAAACATAGAATGGTGGTTTTTTTTTTTTGTACTTTTTATTTCAAAATAATTTGAGACTTTCAAGAAAGCTGTGAAAAATAGTACAAAGTCTTCTCATATACCTCCACAGAGATTCTTCAAATGTTAACATCCTATCATACTTGCTTTATTGTGTGTTTGAAATTTTCTGAACTATTTAAGGGTCAGTTGCAGACATGATGCCCCTTTAACTTTAAATATTCTATATATTTCAGTATGTGTTTTTTTAATAGACACAGCACCTCATTGCTTAACCACAATACAACTACGAAAATCAGAACCTTAATACAATATTATTGTCTGTTTGTGTGTTGTTTTTTAGATTTGGGGGTATAAGTGCATGTTGGCTACATGGATATATTGTGTACTGCTGGGGATATGGCTTCAGGTGGTCCATTCCCCAGAGAGTCAACCCTGTACCCAGTAGTTATCTTCTGAACCCTTGCTCCCCTTCCCATCTTCCCCCTTTTGGTGCTCCCAGTGTCCATTATTTCCATTTTCCTGGACATTTAGCTCCCACATATAAGTCAGAATATGTGTTTGGTTTTCTGTTTCTGAGTTAGTTCACTTACAATGATGTTCTCCAGCTCCATCCATATTGCTGCAGAAGACATTATTTTGTCTGTTATTATTGCAGCATAGAATACAGTACTTATTATCTAAGCTACAGACTTCATGCAAAATTTTCCCTGTTGTCTTACTAATAAACTTTTAGCAAAATTAAAAAAAAAATGGGTGCAGACTCCAACCCAGAAGTCAGAAACACATAGTACTTTCCATTAATCATCATGTCTCTTTCTTCTTCTATCATGACAGTGATATTTTTGAAGATTGGAGGTCATTGTTTTTGTAGATTTCACTTTGGTTTAGGTTTGCCTAAGGCTTAATCATGATTAGATTCAGGTTATACATGTTTGGCAAAAATACCACAAAGGTAAGATGTGTCCTTTTCATTGTATTATATTAGGAAGTTCAGATATTTATTTGTCTCATTGCTGGTGATGTTAACTGTCATCACTTAGTTAAGATGGCAGCTGCCAATTTTCTTCTCTGTAAAGTTACTAATTTTCGCTATGTATCTCATGGGAAAATTCTTTAAGACCATGTAAATATACTGTGATTCCTAAAAATATCATCCCACTAGGTTTATCCCACAGATCATCTGTACCTGAAACAATTATTAAGATGGCTGCCAAATTGTGATTTTCTAATTCAATTTTGTCTTCTATAAGTTGATATATAAGTGCTTTTTCTCCACCATTTCTCTATTTTTTTTAATGCAGTGCCTTAGATCATTTTGGACTCATAAAATCTTATTTTATTCTATAGGTTCCTCTCCATTTGAGTCTCAAATTGACCCAGATTTGGCCCGCAGGAGCCAAGAGAAAGAAATATTTTGTAAGGGATCCAGTAAAAGGGAAATATTGATAAAAGAGGTGGACAGAGAAACTATGGATAGACAGTGGTATGTAACAGAACAGTTTCACGCAGGAGAAGAAACAACTCATCCACTGAACTAGTAGAAGAAAAGGAAAGAGAAGTAGAGAAGAACCGCACTTGAGAAGTTGAGAAGTTCGTGATTTCTAGCTTTTTGATCCTCTGCGGACTCAGGGGTGAAATGTTTTGCCAGAACTCAAGAGGTTTTGGGAGAACATGAGGCCATATAAGAGTAGTGACAATGTATGTGACAGTGTTAGGGGGAGCGAAGAGGCAGATGACAAGCAACACAAGGAAATTGCCGATCTTTGCAGAGATCTCGGTGCCCTTACTCTCCCCTACCTGCAAAATTGACTAAATCTACTAGATTTTGTTTCCTGGACCTCTGTTTCCCACTCCATATCATTCAACATCAAGGTGTAAAAACAATTGCATTCATACATAGTCAAACTAGTTTAGGTGAGTGAAATAGAAGCATGGAAGGAATAAGTAAGAGAGTAGAGTTTTTAAAATAATGCAATTAAAACAATGGGTCATAGCACTTTGGGAGGCTGAGGTGAGAGTCCAGGAGTCTGAGACCAGACTGGGCAATATAGTGAGACCTTGTTTCAAAAAAAAGAAAGAAAGTAAACAATGGATCATTAATCTGTTAGAACTAGAGAAGAAAATCAAAACAAGAGAGGCTAACGATAAAGAAAAATGGAAGAGTCAAGGATCTGGGAGTTCAATGAGGTTTGAAAAGAGACAGAAAGAAGAAACAAGTGAGATGGTTCAATGGTGGAAAGTTAGGCTCGGAGAAAGGAATACTGGAGCTGAAGGAAGACAGACATGCAGCATTTCTAGACAATGACCAAGTCTTCTCATTTAGTACATGGCAAGTCAAGTCTCTCACTCTTGGTCCAACAAGAAAAGAAGATGTGACACCTCCATCAACCAGAATGTAGCCAATATCAAGAAAGTAAGGGGGGCGTGGGGAGGGAAGCAGCAATGAAAATAGGTGAGAATATGTGCACCAAACTCATGCTTACCTGAGTGCTTATGAAGAAGTAAAACATGAAGCAGTGTTTGGTTTTTTTGTTTTTTTTGGTTTTTTGGTTTTTGTTTTTTGGGTTTTTTTGAGTTGGAGTCTCACTCCGTCACCCAGACTGCAGTGCCGTGGCCCACTCACGGTCACCTCAGCGTCAGCCTGCTGGGCTCCAGCGATCCTTCCGCTTCAGTATTCTGAGTAGCCAGAACTACAGGCACACGCTACCACGCCCAGCTACTTTTTTTTTAATTGTAGAGAAGAGGTCTCGCCAAGTAGCCTGGGCTGGTCTCGAACCCGCAGGCTCAAGCAATCCACTCTCCTCAGCCTCCCAAAGTGCTGGGATTACAGGCTAAGCCACTGAGCCCAGCCTAATTTTTTTGATTTATTGTAGAAATGAGGTCTCGCCAAGTTGCCCAGGCTGGTCTCGAACCCGTGGGCTCAGGCAATCCTCTCACCTCGGCCTCCCAAAGTGCTGGGATTATAGGCATGAGGCACCACACCCGGCCTGGAAACAGTGTTTTAAAAGAGATATTGGGTTGATGTGTAAGTTCATAGCGTTTTTCACTCGTCCATGGAATGCAAATATCACACCATGGTTGACGGGTCACAGTTCATAACATTTGCCAATTCTCAGGTTGATTGACATGGATCATCATGGATTCGAGTATTTAAACAATCTTCATCAAAGCTTGATGGGCTTCCTGAACATGAAGAATCACTCAGGTCAAAGTGGCCCTCTTTGAAATAACAAAACCATTTCTTGCTGTGCTTTCCCTGATGGCATTCTCCCAAACACAGCACAAATAGTTCAAGCCACCTCTGCTGCCTCCTCTATTAAACTCAAACAGAAGAATATGTTGTAAGTGTTTGGTTTTTCCCACTTGACACTCCATCTTCTTTAGCCCACAAATTGCACCAACTTTCTTCAAATCTGCAAAATCCAAGGCGTATTCACAAACACAACATTGTCACTCTAAATGACAAACAATAAACTCCCAACACCGCAGTGTTGTCATGCCAAAAACAAACTTACACAACAACCTAATAAATTTTAGTTATTTGCCATAGTCACTTCGGGGGAACGCTGAATCTCTGTGAGACCAAAATTCACAGATCCACAGAAAGACAGAGTTCAAGGCAATGTTCACAGGACATTTTTCTATCATATAGATACTGAGTCAGCTTCTAATATGTTTTATTTCTTATAATTCTTACAATAACACCACGAGATTAGTCCTAATGTTTCCTTGATCTAATAGCTAAGAAACTGAAGGGGTTAATTTGCTTGAAAATGACAAAGTCTTTGGGAGGTCAAGGTGAGAGGATTGCCTGAGTGCACAGGTTCAAGACCAGCCCAGAAACTTAACGAGACATCTGTACAATAAATCAAAAAATTAGTCAGGCGTGGTAGCACATGCCTGTAGTTCCAGCTACTTGGAAGTCTGAGGTGGAAGGATCATCTGAGCCCAGCAGGTGGAGGCTATGGTGGCCGTAATCAAAACATCTGATGTTAAAATTAGGGGTTTTTTAAACAAATAGTTACATATTGTATATCACTAAATTCACTACAGTGCCTCACAATGTGTGGCCCAGCCAAAGGTGTTTTCTGCCTGTCTTCATTTTTCTCACACTTGTTTAATTGAACTATTACTTACCTAAAATGACAACACCTCTTGCTGACATGCATTTCTAGCAGGGTCAGCAGAATCAAAGAGACTGCCATGCCCCCCACCTTCCTTACAGAGGAACAGGATGCCTGGTGGGACAGAGACTGGGCGCCCGGGTTCACCCTCTGTTCCCACGGCCCTACAGGCATAGATGCGAACCTGAGATCACACAGGTCCCCCTCAGCGACCTCCAGCCTGGCGACAGAGTGAGACTCCAACTCAAAAAAAATTAAAAAATAAAATCACAAAGTCAGGGTTCAAACCCAAACTCCCTCATTCTGGAAGCCATTTCCTTAACAATTATATTTCTATGATAAGCTTTCTGCTCTTTAAAAAATGTCCCGCACAGAAAACCTCCAAGATAAACAAGATTTTGTGCATTTTTCTGTTAATGTTTTTCACCCCAAACATATTAATAAGGCTAAGTATTTCACTCAAGGGTAACTGTATGTGCAAAATGACCAAAACAAAGACATATTTTATAGCGTTAATTTTTTTTAAGTTGCAAACTTTCTGTTTTAACTTTCTTCAGGAAAACTGTCTTAATAAACAATATATCATAATCATTGATGACATAAAAAGAAGTACTAGATCAACAGTCCTGTTTCCTTGGCAAGACAAGATTGATGCATTGACTCAATAGTTGATTCTAGTCAAAGATACAGAATCAAAAAAAGTGTAGAGAGAATCTTTATTGTTTACTATTTGGACCTTTATTTTTTAAAAATAATAAATGGAAGGAAAATTATAATTTAACATGGTTTTTAAATATTTAATCATATTAATTAAAAGATAAGAAACTATGAATGATTTGGGTTCACAGAGACAGTTACTGGTCATTTTTAACAATATATCGATATTCCGTTTACTACAATAGCAATTACGGCCTTTTCTCCTTCACAAAACTAGAAAACTCTGTAAAATGCAGAGCCATAGAAACTCCTGTGCAGAAGCTAGGTGTTATTCAGTTCTTTCCCAGAGTGCTTCTAGTTCACCTCACTTTTATATTGCAACATTTCTAATAGTTTAGTCCTGGCTTTCAGAATAATCAGTCTAAATTTGCCAAGCTACAGCACAGAGTCGTTTTCAACTATGGGGAAACATCAATGAACCAAGAAAACTCATTTCATGTGTATGCCAAGTGTCATAGAACACTGAATGAGTTACTGGATTATTAGCTAAGAGAGAAAGGCAGGGAAAGGAGGAGATGGGAAGTGGGGGGACAGGGGAACGAGGGAGTGGAGATGAAAAGGGAGAGGGAGAGAATGAACATGGGTTTCACACTGCCCAAATCCAAAATGCCTTTGGAGAATGGTGCTTGATAATGGCAAAAAGCCTCAGCTAAAACAAAAGTTCCGTTACCTGATGCTAGAACAAGCCTTCATTTCAGGAATGCCAGAAATTAATCACAGCAACTGCTGGAGACAGCTAAAGTACAGGGGGAGAAAAGGTGATTGTGTCTGTCAAATTCAAACTAGTTATTTTGGTATAAAATGAACACAATCATCGATAATCCACAGGAAAGTATCTTTTATTTTCCTGTATAAGATGCTTCAGAGTTGTGGGGGAGGAGCAAATACACGTATGCAATATGTATTTTAATAGATGATCATGATACTATTTAAGGCTAATTTTCTGAGCCTCAGATTTCATCTTACCATTTTTATGGAAATTATAAAGACCGATGAAATCTCAATATCACAGAGCAATTTGCTCGTTTGTCTATAGGAAGCTGTCTTAGAGCAGCACCTAGTGGTTTCTTTGACCCTTCAAATAAACACAGAATCAGAAAGCAGATTTTAAAATGCTTCTTTTAAGAAATTTTACATTAGAAGTAGATATTTAGGATAATGTATATGCCTTTTTCATGCCTCCTTAAAGTTATGTTTAATTTCCATTTGGTACAAATTTCACCCCAAACACTGACTTCTATTAATCTGGTGATTCTATCACAAGGTTAAAAAGAGATGTGGCTATTTTGCAAGAAGACATTATTCTACAATCAAAAATGACTTCGTGAAAAGCTGATAGTAAAGAGAGCCTGACTACAAGTTTTAAACAACATATGCAACTGCTACAGAAAGAGTAAGATTTTTTTTCAAATCAACAAAATCCATGAGGCTAACTTGAGCCAAAATGTTACTATATGAGGATGTTTGAAAATTATTGGGCTTGTTTTCTGTACTTTGCAGGAGGATTCAGAATTCTGTGAAAATGTATTACTCCTCAGAATTTAGCAGTGAATTTAAAATTTCCTTTTTTTTTTTTTTTTGGCAAGTGTTACATTGAAATTTCTTCACCTCTTCCAATAATAAAATTGTAAGTGGGGAAGTTCTTCTCTCATCATTTGCAGTGTCTGCGGAGGTCTCCGAGATCACAGTCTTCAAATTGATTCAAGAAATGTTGACATTTATACCATTCCTCGGTTGTGTTATAATCATTGTCACCAGCATGAATTTGTGAGGTTTTTATTTTATGTTCTTGTCAAAATCTCTGTCGCAAAAATGAGACCGAAAATGTTTAATGTTTTATGTGCTTGCTGAGAGATGATAATAACCCCAGCTTCTCTGACCTCCTTGGTGTTTCAAAATTTAGTGGCTGGTTAGTTCTCTTCACTCCTTTTGCAGCCTCAGCAACCTGTAAAGAAGCCAAATCATCCAACCAATCGAAATGCAGAGGATAAAAACGGTTCAGGGCACTCTCCTGCTCGGTCCCAGGCTGTGTAACGTCTCTGATCTCTCCCCAAGCAAGTAGGGTCATCAGGCAGGTGTTTAAACTTTTCCTAATGATACTTTTAATCTAATGGAGAGCAAACAACACACACAAACATTTTAGTTCAATGGGCTTCATAATCAAAACATCTGATCGTAAAACTAGAGGTTTTTTAAACAAATACAGTTGCACATTGTATATCACTAAATTCACTACAGTGCCTCACAATGTGTGGCCCGGCCAAAGGTGTTTTCTGTCTATCTTCATTTTTCTCACACTTGTTTTATTGAACTATTGCTTACCTAAAATGACAACGCCTCTTGCTGACATGCCTGTCTAGCAGGGTGGCAGCAGAACCAAAGAGGCTGCCACGCCCCCCACCCTCCTCACAGAGGAACAGGATACCTGGTGGGACAGAGACTGGGTTCATCCAGCGCCCAGGTTCACCCTCTGTTCCCATGGCCCTGCAGGCACAGATGCGAACCTGAGACCACACAGCCCCTAAGCCACCCCGCTGCGAAACCAGGACCACAAAGTGCCTCTGCTTTCCCTTTAAAGAGCTGCAGCCAAGTGGAGGCTAGAGCTGGAAGTGTGGGTGAGGGGACTCCAGAAGCCCGCCAGTGGACCCTAAACACTATTTCTTCTGATTAAATAGCTTTTGCAAAAAATGGAATTCAAATAAATAAATAATAAAATGCCAGTGCCAGATGCATGGACTTAGCATTTGAAAGGACAGAGTCACTGTGTAGACTTTTTTTTTTTTTTTTTGAGCTGGAGTCTCACTCTGTCACCCAGGCTGGAGTGCAGTGGCATGCTCATGGCCACCCAAGCATGGACCTGGCTGGGCTCTGGCGATCCTTCCACCTCAGCCTTCCAAGTAGTTGGAACTACAGGCATGCACTACCATGCCTGGCTATTTTTTATTATTATTATTTATTGTAGAGACGAGGTCTCGCCAAGTTGCCCGGGCTGGTCTCAAACCCGCGGGCTCAGGCAATCCACTCTCCTGGGTCTCCCAAAGTGCTGGGATTACAGGCTGAGCCACCTAGCCCGGCCATACACTTCTAGCTTTATTTTCACATGAGCGGCTGGAAGACCCTACCAACATCATCAAGGAATTCTTACTGGAATATGTTACGCCTTCCAACAATATTATCCTGTTATCTCTCTCTCTTTTTTTTTTTTTTGGCTTTATTTTTTTTAATTTATTTTTATTATAAAGATATGAGGTACAATTCAGAGTTAGGTATACGAATGTTGATTTAAGTACAGAAAAGAGACGTTTCTTTACTATTCTTTCACCCAGGACTGAATGCCAGTACTGGCTGCTTACCTAAGTCGGCCTCCTTACAGATTCAGGGACATCCTTTTAACACCGTCATAGGCCAATTTCCAGGCTAAAAACAGGTGAGTATATTCTGCAGAGTCCATTCAAAGTTGATTAAAGACAATGCTAGGGTATGCACCATTTCTGGGCTAAGCAAATGGGATGAAACACATTTTTTTTTACCACTTAGATTTACATTGCAATCAAAATGCTTTCATACTTGAGTCATGCTAATTATATAAAAAATATATTGAAATAAGAGCAAATAAATATACTTTAGACAGAGTAGAAGGATAAATAAGCAGCGGCAGGATAATTGACAACAG
>CAUYQG010042175.1:0-14662 GCA_963574415.1 Tarsius wallacei
CCCAGAGGCTGGCTTGCCAGTCCACAGAATTGGCTGAACCAGGAGAGCAGCCAGAAGACGAGACACCAAAGCTGAGGCACCCAGTGGGCTAGGCTGGCCAGCCCACCAAACCAGAAACACTCTCAGGGCTTGGCTTGCCAGCCCATTAGAGCTGACACTTCCGGGGCTAGGCTTACCAGCCCCTCAACTGCTCTCTCTGGGGCTTAACTGGTCGACCCATTGAGCTGACACTCTGGAAGCCCAGGCTGACCTGAAAAATCTGCATCAGCACCACAAGGGTGACTCTGAAGTACAAAAGAGTTGCCTTCCTTGCCTGTGATGATTCTGCCAGGAACACCACCTGTGAACTCACAGAACACCTTATCCACTGTCACAGCAATCCAGCCATCTGATCAAGGAGTTCATGTCACAGCAGAGAACCTGGAAGAGGCAGGCCTAACTGAAAGGAAGAATGGCTTAGATTTGATTATGGCACCCTAGAAAGATGGGGCTCTGTTTTACCTGATGGAGAATGTGCTTTGAATCAGAGAACATTACATGGTGTTGTCACCCATAGTCAGAATACATTGGTCTGTGAATAAAGGATAGAATCGAGTGTGACTCCTTCGACAATTATCTCTAGTAACCCTCTTAGAGAATGTTTGCATCTTGTTCCAGCACTTTGAGTTCTGGTGATTTAAATGGATTCATCCCCAGGGGATTAATGTCAATCAGAAGACTCAGCCTTCCAAGTAACCAGAACGACAGGCACGTGATACCATGCCCGGCTAGTTTTTTTTATTTATTGTAGAGAGACGAGGTCTCACCATGTTGCCCAGGCTGTTCTGGTACCCAAAGGCTCAGGCAATCCTCTCGTCTCAACTTCCCAAAGTGCTGGGATCACAGACTTGAGACAGCATGCCCTGCCTCTCCTGCATTTTTAAAGGTTCTTTTAGTTTGAGGTTTTATGTTTAGATCTTTGATCCATTTAGATTTGATTTTTGTGTATGGTGATAGGTAGGGGTCTTGTTTTAATCTTCTGCATGTGGTCAGCCAGTTTTTTCAGCACCATTTACTGAATAGGTTCTCCTCTCCCCAGTGGTTGGTGGTGTAGGCTTTGTCAAAGATGAGTTGGTTGAGAAATTGAGGCTTTGCTTCTGGAATCTCTATTTCTATCCTGTTCCATTGGTCTATATGCCTGTTCTTGATTATTGTAGCCCTATAACGAAGTTTAAAGTCTGGGAGTGTGATACCTCCTGTTTTTTGTTTTTTGGGTTTTTTTTTTTTTGCTGAGGATTGTTTTGGCTATTTGTGGTCATTTATATTTCCATATGAGTTCCTGTATTGTCATTTCCAGGTCTGAGAAGAATGCTGCTGGTAATGTAACAGGTATTATGTTAAATCTGTACATTGTCTTGGGTAGGATAGACATCTTAGCAATGTTGATTCTTCCAATCCATGAGCGTGGAATATTTTTCCATTTGTTGGTGTCATCTTTGATTTCTTTGAGCAGTGTTTTGTAGTTTTCGTTGTAAAAGCCTTTGTCTCTGGTTAGGAAGATACCAAGATATTTCTTTTTCTTTTTCTTTTTTTCTTTTTTTTTTGTGGCTATTGTGAATGAAATTGTGCTTTTTATTTGGGTTTCTGTATGTTTATTGTTGGTGTATATAAATGCGACTGTCTTTTGCACATTTATTTTATATCCTGAGACTTTTCCCAAAGTCCTTTATCAGTGCAAGGAGGCTTTTGACAGATTCTCTTAGGTTTTTAAGGTATAGAATCATGTTGACTGCAAAGGAGGGTAACAACTTCCTCTTTTCCTATTTGGATACCCCTGATCTCCTACTCTTGTTTGATTGCTCTAGCTAGGACTTCCAAAACTACATTGGAAAGGAGGGGTGAGAGTGGGCATCCTTGTGTTTTTCCAGTTTTCAGGGGAAATGGTTCTAATTTCTGTCTGTTTAGCAGTATGCAGGCTATGGGCTTCTTGTAGATGACTCTTACTATTTTGTGGTATATTCCATCTATGCCTAGATGTTCAAGGGTTTTTATCAAGAAGCGGTGCTGGATTTTATCAAAAGCTTTTTCTGCGTCTAACGAAATAATCATGTGGTTTTTATTTTTACATCTGTTGATGTATTTAATTGCGTTTATGGTCTTGCGAATGTTGAATCAGCCCTGCATACTGGTGATAAAACTCCCTTGGTTGTGATGGATGATTTTTGAGATGTGTTGTTGGATCCGATTTGCTAGGATCTTGTTGAGAATTTTAGCATCTATGTTCATCAAGGATATTGGCCTATAGTTCTCTTTCCTTGTTGGATCTTTACCCAGTTTGGATATCAATGTGATGTTAGCTTCATAAAATGATTTGGGGAGTCTTCCATCTTTCTGAATTGTCTGGAATACTTTCAATAGGATTGGTATCAGTTCCTCCTTGTAAGTTTTGTAGAATTCTTCTGTAAAGCCATCTGGTCCAGGGCTTTTTTTGTAGGTAGTATTCTTATGACATAGTCAACTTCTTGGATTATTATTGGTCTATTTAGAAACTTGATTTCTTCTTGTTTCAACCTGAGGAGGTTTGTGTGATGTCAGAACATCCTCCACTTCCTTTCAATTTTTGAGTTTGTTTCCATACAAATGTATGTAGTAGTCTCTGATAATCTTTTGTATTTCTTTGGGGTCTGTTGTGACTTCATCTTTTGCATTTCTGATTGTGTTTATTTGGGCTTTCTCTCTCTTTTTTTTAGTCAGTCTAGCTAAGGGTCCATCAATCTTGTTTATCCTTTCAAAGAACCAACGCTTGATTTTATTCATTTTTTGTATTATCTTTTTGTCTTCTATGTCTCGAATTTGGGCTTTGATTTTGGTTATCTGGATTCTTCTGCTGAAGTTAGGATTTTTGTGGTCTTGCTTTTCCAACTTCCTTAGGTGATTTGTTAGGCTATTAACTTGTGATCTTTCCATTTTCTTCATGTGTGTTCATAGAGATATGAATTCCCCTTTTAGGACTGTTTTCATGGCATCCCAGAGGTTTCAGTAAGATGTTTCTTTGTTTTCATTTGTCTCCAGGTACCTTTTAATCTCTGTTTTGATTTCCATGTTGACCCAGGAGTTGTTTAGCATCATGCTATTTAGTGTTCATGTCTTTGTGGGTTTTGGGGGAACTTTGTTGATGTTGATATTTATTTTTATTCTATTGTGGTCTGAGAAGGTGCATAGCAGTATTTCAATCTTATGAAATTTGTTTATGTTTGATTTATGGCCGAGGATGTGGGTGATCTTAGAGTACATATCATGTGGTGATGAGTATAATGTATATCCATAATTTTTGGGTGGAGTGTTTTGTAGGTATCAATAAAATTCTTTTGGTCAAGCATCACATTGAGGTTCCAGATCTCCTTGTTGATTTTTTGTCTTGATGATCTGTCTAGGATTGTTAGTGGGGTATTTAAGTCCCCAGCTATGATGCTGTTAGAATCGATATCTTTTTAAAGTTTACCTAGAAGCTGCTTTCTGAAAGTTGGTGCTCCTATGTTGGGTGCATATATGTTTAGGATAGATATTTCTTGTTGATGGATTGAGCCTTTTATCTTTATGTAGTGACTTTCCATATCTTTTAAAACTTTTGGTAACTGAAAGGGTACTTTGTCTGATATTAAGATTGTGACTCCTGCTTTCTTTTGTGTTGCATTCACCTGAATTTTTTTCCCCATCCTCTTTGAGTCTGTGAGTGTCCTTTCTGGTGTGATGAGTCTCTTGGAGACAATATATTGTTGCCTCATGATATTTTATCCATTTTGCCATTCTATGTCTTTTCAGTGGTACATTTAGTCCAGTCACATTCAGGCTAATTATTGAGATGTGACAGTTTATCCCTGTCATGAGGTTCTTATAGAGTTTTTGTTGTTACTGCTATTTGTTTATTTGTTTGTTGTCTTTCTTTTTATTTTGGGGTTGATTCACGTGTATTTTCAATCTTTTTCTTGCATTCCTGTGAAGGGCATTGTCATTTTTTTTTTCCTTTCTTCTGTGTTTAATACTTTCTTAAGTGTTTCTTGTAGAGCTGGTCTGGAGGCAACATTAACTCTTAGAGATTGAATGTCTGGGAAGGATTTTAATTCTCCATCACTGATAAAATTAGCTTAGCTGAGTCGGTAATTCTTGGTTGAAATTGTTTATCTTTGAGAACTTTGAAGATTAGGCTCCAAGCTCTTCTAGCCTGACCTTTTTCTGTAGATAAGTCTGAGGTTATTCTAATTGGTCTTCCCCATTAGATAGTCTGGCCTTTCTCTCTTGTTGCTGTTAGTATTTTTTCTTTTATTCTTACTTTGTGTAGGTGAATGACTATGTGTCTAGGAGTTGGCCTTCTCATTTGTTGTCTTGCAAGGGTTCTCTGAATCTCTTGTGTTTGTATGATCACATCACTGATGAGATGAGGGAAGTTTTCTTGGATAATTTCATGACATGTTTGTTCCAGGGTGGTCTCTGTCTCTCTATCTGCCTCAAGGATTCCAGTTAATCTTAGGATTGGCCTCTTGAAATAATTGCTTGTCTCTTGGAGGATTTGTTCTGTCTTTTAAAAGCTTCTTTTCTATGTTTTTAACAGTCTGGGTTAACTCCATATTTTGGTCCTCAAGTTCTGAGATTCTTTCTTCTGCTTGGTTAATTCTGCTGTCCATGCTTATCAGTTTGTTATTTATTTCATTCACTGTAGTCTTTATTGCTGTTGTCTCAGTTATCAACCTGTTCATTCTTTCCTCTTGACTCTCCTCATTTCTATTTAAATCTCTCAATTAATATCTTGATATCTAGGTTTGTGATTTGAGACCAGTCATTCTGGTGACTCTTGTGTATTCTCAGTGGTTGACCTCCCAGAGGTCTGTGTGAGATCCATATTTTTTCTTTGATTTTTCTTCATTTGTATAGATTTTCCTCCCCGCCTTTTTTTTTTACCTCTTCTTTAATTCTGTTGTTCAGGGTTGGGTGGTAGCTTTTACTTATGTTTGCTCAATCTCCTATTCTCCTTTATGTAGATCCTCTGGCTTTGTTCAATTCTGAAGCTGGACTAGGGATGGGGGACTGTACTTTTTGCAGTTTTGAGATTTAATTGAGGGGGGAGCTATGATTCAGAAATTATCTGCAGTTCCCAGTGTCCACTGACAGGTGTTGTGGATGATCTAGAACTCAGTCCCACCACCTTATAATCTAACCATGTATTGGGGGTGTCTCTTTGCCCCCTGAAAGCAAAATGAGATAAGAAAAGGGAAGAGAATGGAAAAAGGAAAGAGGAAGATGAAAAGGAGGTGCAGAAAGAGAAAGAAAGAAGAGAGAAAACAGACAGACATACCAACTAACGAATAAACAGTTCCCTGTGTCTCCAATCTTAGGGCAGTGGGAGGTTGCAGTCACCTCCAGGGGAAAGTCCGGGATGCATGAACCCAAGTCTCCCCTATATGGACTTTCACACACTCACTCACTCAGAGAGTCTTTAAGGACAGTCGCTTTTGTGGAGACCCTCACAGTCCAACCTGTTCCATCACTATCTTCCATACTGCTTTTCAAAGTAGTTGTACTAATTTACACCACCACCAACAGTGTATAAGCATTTCATTTTCATCACATTTTCTCCAATACTTCTTATTTTTTTAATGTCAGTTTAACATTTATAAAATAATATCACATTGTAGTTTTAACTTGTATTTCTCTGATGACTAATGATGTTGAACAATTTAAAAAATATAGCTGCTGGCTATTTGTATGTCCTCTATTGAGAAATAGCTATTCAATTTAATTGTATTTTTAAAAAATAGAGTTATTTGATTTTTGTTATTGTATAATTTGTGTTCCTTGGATATTTTGAATATTAGCTCTTTTTCCAGTGTATGATTTGCAAATGTTTCCTCCCAATTGATATGATGTCTCTTTATCTTATTGTTTTTCTTGTTGTATAGAAGCTTTTTAGATTGATGCAAGCCCATTTGTCTACTTTTGCTTTCATTGCAAGTACTTTGGGGGTCATATCCAGAAAATCTCTGCCCAGACCAATGTTGTAAAGTTTTCCTCATATTTTCTTCTGGTATTTTTATGTTTCAGGTCTTGTGTATAAGCCTTTAACCTATTTTGTTCATTCTTATATACGAGGTGAAAATAAGGTCTACTTTAATTCTTCCTTATATGAATATCCAATATTCCCAGTATCATACATTAAAGAGACTAGCCTTTCTCTGTTGTGTGTTCTTGACACCACTGTTCAAACATCAACTGAGCATAGATGTATGGATTTATTTCTAGGATTGCTATCCAATTCCATTGGTTCATGTTCTTGTCTTATGCCAGTACCATACTGTTTTGATTATTATAGTTTTGCAATATATTTTAAAATTTTGCAGTGTGATGCCTCCAGCTTTGTTCTTTGTGGTCAAAATCACTTTGATTATTTGTGATTTATTGGGGTTTCAAAAAATGTTAGGGGTTTTTTTTTTCTATCTCTGTGAAAATGACATCAGAATTTTGATAGGGATTACATTAAATCTGTCTGATGTTAGCAGTATGTTTGTCATATATGACCTTTATTGTGTTGAGAAACATTCTATGCATAAATTGTAGGTTGGTTTTTTTTTTAATTAAAATGTATTGAATTTTGTCAAATGCTTTTCCTTCATCTATTTAGATTATCATAAGGTTTTTGTGCTTTATTTTATTAATATAGTTAAACCATTTTATTGATTATTGATTTGTGTATGTTAAACCAACCTTCCATCCAGAGATAAATATCATTTGATCATAATGAATGATCCTTGTAACATATTATTGAGGCTGGGTGCTGTGGCTCAAGCATGTAATTCCAGAGCATTGGAAGACCAAGACAGAAGGATCATTTGAGACCTGGAGTTCCACACCAGCTTGGGCAACATAGTACGACCTCTGTTTCTAAAAAATAAAATAAAAAACATATATTTAATATAGTTTTCTAGCACAGTTGACTCTGAAACAACATGGGGTTAAACTGCATGAATCCACTTATACACAGATTTTCTTCCTCCTCTCCTATCCCGGAAATAGCAAGACGAACTTCTCCTCACTCTCTTTTTTCCATTTGTCACTTTCAGTCTATGAGTGTCCTTTAAGGTGAAATGAGTCTCTTGTAGGCAGTATATAGCTAGGGATTTTTAATTTTTTTTTTCTTTTTACTTTTTTTCCAAATCTATCCAGCCACTTAATGACATTTGATTGGAGAATATAAATCACTCACATCTAAATTAATATTGATGGGTAAAACTGACAAATGCCATTTTGTGCATGTTTTCTGGTTGTTTTGTAAACCCATTGTTTCTTTATCTCTTGCTTTCTTAGTGATTTATTCACTTTCTGTAGTGGTATGTTTTGGGTCTTTTCCTTTTTTTTTTAATCTTTTGTGTTTCTATTATTGTTACTTTGCGGTTACCCTAAGATTTACCTAAAATCTCTTATAACAGGCTGTCTTTAGTTAGTAACAACTTTTAATTTTAATTGCATACACAAGTTACACTTTTACTTCCTTTTCTTTGATGGTTTGTTTTTTAAAGTCACATTTTACATTTTTTATAGTTCACATGTCTTACAAATTATTGTAACTTTAGTTGTTTTTAATAGCTGTGTCTTTTAAGTATTACACTAAAGATACATTTTATTAAACTACCACCATTACAGTATTGGAGTGTTTTGCATTTGACAATCTACTTACTTTTACCTATGAGTTTTATACTTTCATATGTTTTCATGTTACTAATTAGCATTCTCTTCCTTCTGTTTGAAGAACTGTCTTTAGCATTTCTTGTAAGGCAGACCTAGCAGTGTTAACCTCGCTCAGATTTTATTTGTCTGAGAATATCTTTTTTTATCTTTTTGTTTTTGAAAGACAGAACTTTTGTGTAGAGTATCTTGTTTGGATATTTTTTTTCTTTCAGAAGTTTGATTACCTCACTCCTTTTTGGCCTGCTGAGAAATCCACTGATGATGATTCCCTTTTATGTGATCATTTGCTTTTTTCTTGTTTCTTTTAACACTTTCTCTTTGTGTTTAATTTTTTATAATTTTATTATGATGTATATTGATATGGATCTCTTTATATTCATCTTCTTTGATGTTCTTTGGGCTTCGTATACCTAGCTTTCTATCTTTTCCCCTAAGTTTGTGACACATTTTGCCATTATTAATTTAAATATATTTTCTGCTCCTTTCTCTGCCTCTTCTCCCATGGACATACCAATAATTTTTAAGGGTTCTGCTTGATGGTGTCTCATAACATTCTTAAGCTAACTTTACCCTTTTTGTACTTCTTACTCTTCAGACTGGGTGGTTTCCAGTGACCTGTCTTTGAGTTCACTGATTCTTTTTATTTGCTTAATCTAATCTGCTGTGGAATCCCTCTACTGAATTTCTCAGTTTAGTTGTAATATCTTCAGATCTATGATATCTGTCCAGGTAATTTTTATACATTTCATCTCTTTGTTGAACTTCTCACTTTGTTCTTACATTGCTTTGTGAACATCTTTATAACAATTGTTTTGAGTTTTCTGTTGGATAAATTATGTATCTCTACTTCATTCAGACTGCTTTATGAAGATTTATTTTGTTCTTTTGTTTGGAATGTAGGCGTCTGTTTCTTAATACTTCTTGACTCTTCATGCCTGCTTCAGCATATGAGATAAGAAAATTAATTCTCCTCATCTTGTCATATTGGTCTGATGTGGAAGAAGTATCTCACCAATATATCTGGCCGAAAATTTTAAGGTGTTTTTCAAATCTGTGTTTTTTTCCAGACTTCTGTCTCTGTTTTGGTTGTCCTCTGGAGCATAGGATGTAACATATCCTGTCAGTAACTTGAGACCAGAAAGCCAAACTTTCTAGGTATACCTATAAATGTTGAGGTGTTTCTGTTTCAGTCTCTTCCACCTTCACAGTGAAATGTAGGTGTGTATATCTCTCACTCTGTCTGCACCATGCTAGATATCTGTGGCTAGTGCCTGTACTCATGTTCAGACTGCACCTTCAGATTCTGTAAGGATAGCTGCTGGAAGCCAGTCCATTGTACATTCACCTTTTTGTTTTTCGTGATCTAGACCCACTCAAGAATGCGAAGCCCCATCAACTCTCAGAGCTAGTTTGTTAAGGGGATATAGTCCCTGGAGTGGGAGTTATAGAAGTTGTGGTACTTGGTGTACAGGCGAACTACTTCCAGGAAGAATGAGTAGACCTATATTTATCACCAAGGTGAGCCAGAAAAAAGGCTCATAAAGTGCCAAACTCTGGCCTTGATCACCAAAGGGCTATTGTTTGCCCCATTATCTGCCTGGTGCATATTCACTAGAGGCCAGGACATGAAGTAGCCACTGGAAATGTGTGCCATAAGCACCTTCTGGAGAGAAAATATGTGAATTGCACATTCCCATCCCATTTCTGTACTGTTCCAAGAAGAGTATAGCCCCTGTGAGCTTTCCTACACTTGTTTAAGACCATGTCCTTGTTCTGTGATGTAAGGAGATGCACATCTAGTTCCTTCTGCTCCCAGAGTTAAGGGGTTTAGGATTAAGTTTTTTTTGGGAGGCAATTATAAAAGTTGAGGCACTCCATGCATGGAATAAACTCTTTATGGAAAGAAACAGGAAACTGCATTTCTAAAGTTCCTTCTCTGCCCTGCTCCTAGGCGATAAAGTTCCTGGAAGTGCTCATATGCCCATTTAACACTGCCATTTTTTTCTATAGTCAAGATAAACTTTCAAATACTTTGTTCCCTTTGCTTCCAAAGGTAGAAAGTTTAAAATGCAGTTCCTTGATTGGGAAAGGTAAAAGTTAGGTAAAAGTTAGTGTTAGCAAACTTCTTCCAAGAGGAATAGACCTGAAGTTATTGCTGGGGTAAGCCACAGGAGCAGGCTTGGAAGGACAGATCTGCTTCTCAGGCTGCCAATCATGCTAGAATTTGTCTACCCATTGAATTTTCCTACGCAAGTCAGTTAGAGGCCAGCCCTCTATAAGCCACCAGAAGAGTGTGCCAAAAACCCCTAGGGGAAACAAAAAAAAAGGGAGGGGTTGCATTTTTTAAGCTCCTTCTCTGTCCTACTCTTTGGGGATGAAGATCCTGGAAACTCTTGAGAGTCCCTATCAAATTGCTGCTTTTTTTCCAGTGGTCTAGAGAGAGTTGTGTGTGTCCAATCTCCTTCACTACCAGAGTTGGTGAGTTAAAAGTCAAACCATAGGAAACTTTAGAGTTAGGTTACTGCATACGAGGTCAAATCTCTTCTCTCCATAGAAAAATGTTGGGTTAGAGATTTCTTTCCCAGTTGTATGGTGCAGTAGCAGTCAGATTTGTGCCTGAGTGTTCCTCAGCTCTTTCTATCAGTTCAATGTGGAAGTTCTTTCAAATGCCTGGTGGGTAGAAATCTCTCAACTGGTCTCTGACTTTCTCTCAGAAAAAAGCATTCTGTGAACAGATGTGTATTTGGTGCCCCCTTTGGTAGTAGGAGAGCCATGAGCTTCCTGTTTCACCATATTTCTGATGTCACCTTTATGTACTTTTGTTTGGTTGGATTACTTAGCTTAGCCTTAGGCAGTGCTAACTTTGCAGTTAAATTTGATGTACTATTAAAATAACTATATAAATACTAAAATACAAAACGTTGTAAATTCCCAAACATAAATAATTTTGCACACTTTAGAACTCAGACCACAACCTGGGAGACTGTGGCCTATAAATTTACAAAGGCTACAAGTGTCTGAAAATATACATATGCCATAATTTATTCCTATAGAAAATGTAATTTTGATCATTTTGTCCTTTTGCTCAAGGAGTACTGACTGTTAAAAATTTGAGATTGAAAATTCAATACACTGCTAGCCAATTGGATGACTGGGCAACCTACTTAGCTTCTGTGAATCTGTTTTCTCTTTGATAAGGAAGAAAAGTATAGCTACATCTCAGAAATATTTTCAAACTTGAATGAGACAATTTACTTAAAGTCTTAGGCATGGTCCGTGGCACACACTAAACAAGCTGTAAACTACATATTTTTACTATATTTGTATTATTGTACAGAGTGGGAGAGTTGCCTCCAGAAAACAGCTATTAATTACAATTGGATTACTTATAAAGTATTTTCATATCCTCTCTCATTAATTGATTAATTTAAAGCAGAATGAAGACTTCCAGCAAGATGGCAACGGGCCAGGTGGGACTGTGAGAGTCTCTGCGAAAGCAAATGTTCATAAAGACTCTTGTTTTCCCCCTGCCAGCCATGCCAGTCCGAGGGCTGAAGGCCTTCGGTCCCACACACCACCCGTCTGCCACAGCCACTGCTGTAGCTGCAGCTGCTGCCCCACCCAAGGCAGCCTCAACTCCCGGTCCGTGGAGCTCTGGGCTCCCTTGCCAGCTGCATCCATGCTGACCTCCAGCACCTGGCTATCTCACACTCTCCCTCCCCCAGCTGGGCCTCTAGCCAACAGGACCAGAGATGAGCTGGAGCCTCAAGCCTGGGCAGAGACCTTCATTGCCCCACCCAGCTCCACGCAGCTCTGCCCAGCCTCCAGTTTGGGACCTAAGGTAATCATATCAAACTGGGAGAGACAGAAGCCCTTCCCGCATGCTAGATTGGACAATGACAGGTCAGATTGTAGTGACAAACTTGACAGGAAGCAAGCTGACTGAGTCCAGAAATTATGCACCCTCCTTTCACAGCAGGCCTGAGGCATCTGACCCTAGCTGTGAACAACCCTACCAGCCTGCAATGAGAATAGAGATCAGAGCTGAAAGAACGTTGGATGTACAGGAAGGATCTCAGAGCAAGCCTGGTTCCTTGTTTTTATTTTTATTTTTAAAAATTCTTTGTTTTAGTCATTTTTCTCCTCTTTTCTCTCTCTTCTTACTATTATAATAATGTTTTCATACTTGCATTGTTACTGTTGTTTTCCTGATTTTTTTTTTTGTTGTTGTTAGACTTCCTGTTTGTGTAGGGGAATAATATATCAATAGGGAGGTTGGTTGGCTTATGTGTTTGTAAGCTTGTCTGTATGTTTTAGTTTTTTACTCTTTTCTGTCCTTGTGTCTCTTTTCATTTGTTAGTTGTTATGTTTACCTGTTTTCCTTCTTACTCTTCTCTCTCTCCACCTTCCTCTCCCACTCCCCCCACCCTGTTACATTCCTTTCCTTTCTCTTACCTCATCTTGCTTTTAGGGAGCAATAATATATCCCCACTGCACTGACAGATTAAAAAGCAGTGGGAAGTGGGTTCCAGGATACACAAACAACTGTCAGTGGATACTGGGATCTGCAGATAGATTTTGAATAACAGCTCCCTCATCAATTAAATTTTATTTACTTATTTATTTATTTATTTATTTTTTTGGGTTGGAGTCTCACTCTGTCATCCAAACTGGAGTGCAGTGGCCGCTCCCGGCCACCGCAGCCTTGACCCACTGGGTTCCAGGGATCCTTCCACCGCAGCCTTCCAAGTAGCTGGAACTACAGGTGTGTGCTACCACACCCAGCTAATTTTTTATTTATTGTAGAGATGAGGTCTTGCCAAGTTGCCCAGGCGGGTTTCAAATCTGCAGGCTCAGGCAATTCACTCACCTCAGCCTCCCAAGGCACGGGATTACAGGCTGAGCCACCAAACCCGGCTCAATTAAATTTTAAAACAGCAGAAAATACCACCCCCAACCCACAGTCCTGCCTCAGAACTGAACAAAGCTAGAGGATTTACATTAGGAAGAATAAGAGATTGAGCAAACAGAAGTAAAAGCAACCCCACCATTCCTGAACAACAGAATTAAAGAAGGGGGGGAGGAAAAAGTGGGTAGGAAAATCTACACAAATGAAGAAAAAACAAAAGAGGAGCATGATTTTCACACAGACCCCTGGGAGGTCAGACACTGAGAAAACAGATATCTGAACACAAACAATGAAGAGCCCCCAGAATGACTGGTCACATACTGCAAACCCAGAAATCAAGACATTAATAGAGAGAATAAAAAGAATTGAGGAGAGATAAGAGGAAACAGGAAGGAGTTGATAATTGAGATAACAGCAGTAAAGAATACTGTGATTGAAATAAATAACAAACTAATAAGCATGGAAAGCAGAATTAGCAAAGCAGAAGAAAGAATCTCAGAGCTAGAAGATGAAAATATAGAACTAACCCAAACTGAAAAAAAAAAAAACCATAAAAAAAAAGAAGCTTAAAAAGACAGAACAAAACTTTCAAGAGATAAACGATTATTTCAAGAGACTGAACCTAAGAATAATTGAACTTCCTGAGGCAGAAAGAGAGACAGAGACCACCCTGGAACAAACATTCCATGAAATTATCCAAGAAAACTTCCCTCATCTCATCAGTGATATGAAAATTCAAACACAAGAGATTCAGAGAACCCCTGTAAAACAACAAAATGAGAAGACCTGCTCCTAGAGATATAGTAATTCACCTTAAAAAAGTAGGTATAAAAGAAAAATCCTAAAGGTAGCAAGAGAAAAAGGTCAAACTACCTACCAGGGAAAACAAATTAGAATAGCAGCAGATTTATCTACAGAAACACTTCAGGCTAGGAGAGATTGGAGCCTAATCTTCTAAGTTCTCAAAGATAAACAATTTCAACCAAGAATAACCTACCAAGCTAAGCTAAGCTTCACCAGTGAGGGAGAATTAAAATCTTCCCCAGACATCCAGTCCCTAAGAACTTATGCCTCCTCTAGACCAGCTCTACAAGAAACACTTAAGAAATTATTAAACACAAAAGAAAAGGAAGAAAGAATGGCAACGTTCTTCACAAGAGTACAGGAAAAAGATTGAAAACACACATAAATCAACCCAAAAATCAAAAGAAAGACAACAAACAAACAGGAACAAAAACAATGCTATAAGAACCTCATGACAGAGATAAACTCTCATATTTCAATATTAAGCCTGAATGTGAATGGACTGGATGCACCACTGAAAAGACATAGAATGGCAAAATGGATAAAATATCATGAGGCAGCAATATATCGTCTTCAAGAGACTCATCTCACCAGAAAGGACATTCACAGACTCAAAGTAAGAGGATGGGAAGCAAAATTTCAGACAAACAGGACACAAAAGAAAGGAGGAGTGAATTGCAATCATAATTCCAGACAAAATACCCTTTATGCTATAAAAAATATAAAAAGTAGAGAAGGTTACTACATAATGATAAAAAGTTCAATCCATGAGCAAGAAATATCCATTCTAAATATATATGCACCCAACATAGGAGCACCACTTTAATAAAGCAGCTTCTGGACAAACTTAAAAAAGATATTGACTCCAACACTATCATCACTGGGGAATTTAATACCCCACTCACAACCCTAGACAGATCATCAGTACAAAAAATCAGCAAGGGGATACAGAACCTCAGTGTGACTCTTGACTAAATGGACTTAACTGATAACTACAGAACTCTCCACCCAGTGACCATAGAATATGCTTTCTACTCATCACCATATGGAATGTACTCTAATATCAACGACATCCTTGGTCATAAATCAAGCATAAACAAATTTTATAAGATTGAAATTTTGCCATGCACCTTCTCAGACCACAGTGGAATAAAAATAAATATCAACACCAATAAAGTTCCCCCAAAACCCACAAGACATGAATACTAAACAGCATGATGCTAAGCAACTCCT
>CAUYQG010042176.1:0-23486 GCA_963574415.1 Tarsius wallacei
AAGAAAATGGAAAGATCACAAGTTAACAGCCTAACAAGTCGCCTAAGAAAGCTGGAAAAGCAAGACCAGCAAAACCCTAACTTCAGCAGAAGAATCCAGATCACTAAAATAAAAGCCCAAATTCAGGACACAGAGGACAAAAAGATAATACAAAAAATCAACAACAACAAAAAACAAGACCTGGTTCTTTTAAAGGATAAACAAGATTGATGGTCCCCTAGCTAGACTGACCAAGAAAAAGAGAGAAAAGTCCAAATAAACTTAATCAGAAACGCAAAAGATGAAGTCACACCTGACCCTGGAGAAATACGAAAGATTATCAGAGACTACTATGTCCACTTGTATGGAAACAAACTTTTGAAAACCTAAAGGAAATGGAGGACTTTCTGATATCACACAACCTCCCCAGGTTGAAACAAGAAGAAAGGGAGACCCTAAATAGACCAATAGCAATCCAGGAAATTGACTATGCCATAAGGAAACACCTACAAAAGAAAGCACTGGACCAGATGACTTTCCAGCAGAATTCTACAAGACGTACAAGGAGGAACTTACACCAATCCTATTGAAGGTATTCCAGGCTATTGAGAAAGATGAAACGCTCCCCAAATCATTTTATGGAGTTAACATCACTTTGGTACACAAGACAAGTAAAGATCCAACAAAGAAAGAGAACTACAGGCCAATATCCTTGATGAACATAAATGCTAAAATTTTCAACAAGATCCTAGCAAACCAGATTCACAACACATCTCAAAAATCGCCCACCACGACCAAGTAGGCTTGATCCCCAGGATGCAAGGCTGGTTCACCATTCGTAAGACCATAAACATAATTAAATATATCAGCAGACATAAAACAAAAACCACATGATTATATCATTAGATGCAGAAAAAGCTTTTGATAAAATCCAGCACCCCTTTTTGATAAAAACCCTCAAACATCTAAGCATACATGGAACATACCTCAAAATAGTAAGAGCCATTTACAAGAAACCCACAGCCAGCATACTGCTAAACAGACAGAAATTGGAACCATTTCCCCTGAAAACTGGAACAAGACAAGGATGCCCACTCTTACCCCTCCTGTTCAACATAGTTTTGGAAGTCCTAGCTAGTGCAATCAGGGTGAGAAGGTGGTCAGGGATATTCAAATAGGAAAAGAGGAAATCAAGTTATCTCTTTTTGCAGACAACATGATTGTATACCTTGAAAACCCAAGAGAATCTATCAAAAACCTCCTTGCACTGATAAAGGACTTTGGCAAAGTCTCAGGGTATAAAATAAATGTGCAAAAGACAATTGCATTTCTATACGCCAATAATAAACAGAAACTCAAATTAAAAAGCACAATTCTATTCACAATAGCCACAAATAAATGAAATACCTTGGCACCTTTCTAACCAGAGACGTGAAAGACCTTTACAATGAAAACTACAAAACACTGCTGAAAGAAATCAAAGATGACACAAACAAGTGGAAAAATATTCCATGCTCATGGACTGGAAGAACCGACATTGTTAAGATGTCCATTCTACCTAAGGCAATATTCAGATTTAGCGCAATACCCTTCAAATATGTCATGTGTCATTAGGCTGGTCAGTATAGAAGAGATCTCACCAGGTTGGGATAAGGGAACATTTATTTTAAATGGGGGCACTTTATCTAAACATTGAAGGATGGATTAGGATTTTGACAGGTAGAGATTTATAAAGGGTATTTCAGATGGAAGAAAGAAATGATGTAGCAGGAAATTGGGTTGATCTTGGATACTAACTTATGTGACAGTAAAGAACAGAGTTTAGCAAATTTTTTCTGTAAAGTGCCCTATAGTAAATATTTTAGTTTCTGCAAGACATCTGGCCTCTGTTACAACCGTCAACTCTGCCATTGTAGCAAACGTAGTCAGTAATACATCAGAAATACATACATGAATTAGCTTGTGTTTCAGTAGAACTTTGTTTACAAAATCAGGCAGGTTATCAGAGTTGGCCTGCAGGCTGCAGTTTGCCAGTCCCTTGTATGAGTATGATTAGTGGTGGGGAAAAGGCTGGAAAGGGAGATGGTGGTCAGATCTCAGAGGATTTTGAATGCCAGGCTAAAGAGTTAGCAATTAAATGATATTTTCTTTAGTAAAACCATGTTGGTTATATCTCTAATAAAGGTTTTAGATACCTAGACATTTAAATTTGGAACCAGGTGTTTTCCGTGTATTTTTAAAGATTTTTGTATAACTTGCTCTAAACGGCTTTTTCTTGGAACTGTATATTTTGTGTGACAGTGGTCGATAGAGCACAAACTAGGCCGAGTTTCTATATAATTTCCAATAGACTGCATTACTATAGAATTTTCTGTTGTCTGTTTCAGTACTGCTTTTCTACCTCCTTTACTGTAGTGTCAGAAGTTCTAGAGTGCTATTTTTCACATGTTGTTTCCTCTCACACGATACACTTCAAGGTAAGGCCGTGTTCTATTAATGTTTGTATCCTCTGTCCCTATCTCATGCAGATCTGATCCAAAGTAGGTAGTCAGTAAACATTTGTTGAATGAATTCATGTAAGTGAGCATTTCTAATTGTTCCCTATATTTTCATTCCATTATATTTTTCTGCTCCTCCTTTTTTCCTAGTTCTCACCAGAATACATCAACCTCAAGTTTTTTTAGTTTATTTCATTAAGATATTTTAGTTTTTAAATTTGATCTGTATAAAAAGCTTCCATCTTAGCATTGTATTCCTGTCGAGGAAAAAAGTTACAGTATGTAAAGTAAAATGATCGTGGTGTTTGAAACATAATGGAGAAGTAGGTGAGATTTTGTACTGGAAGAATCTGAGAATGAGGTGGTGTCTTTGTGTGTACCGTTATGACCTACATCATGGTAACAACATAGTAGGATGATGTCAGTGAGAAGATGTGGGGTTGTAATTTTACCATCCTACTCACATCAAGATGTAAATGTCACCCAGATATATAGTTAGCAACATTTTTAAAAAAACTTTTTCTGGACTTTGAGTTATCTCTTTGTAGTCTATAGCAAAACCATAATATAGTGTTGGTTCTAATATGCTTTTTCTAAAACATTTCTGTATACCTATTTATTACTCTGAATTTTAGTGATTCTCACTGCTTAACAGTGCTGCTAATCATGTTTTTACTAGTCAAATCTGTTCCAGCAGCCTCAGGACCCAGCTCATTGATATGTATTTTCTTTTACTTGTTTCTCTCAACATTTAGATAACATGTTTTCTAACGATGCAGTTGAAATCATTTGATATTGAGCCATTTTTATACCAATGGTGACATGTTGAAAAGAAGATTATGTGGGCAAGACATAATGATTATAATTAAGTGACAGATAAAATAATATGTTCATGGAAAGCTGCAAAGTACACTGGAGAAGGGCAGGTAGATTGTAGAGACAAAAGCACCTCTGGTTGAAATAGTATATTTAATCATGAGATCTGCCCAGTCTAAATGCCGAAGTATTTTTGTTGAAGGAGAGAATGAGAACAAGTGAGGGGGATTGCCATGGATATATATTGCTTTTGGTTGCCAGGGTTCCTGGCTTGATAATGCTGTTGACACCACAGAAGTCAGAAGCATAATGTTTAAGTCATGAGTATGTAATCCTTTATAATGTTTACTTTCATTTGAAGGAAAAAAGAATTGTTTAAACCTCTTTAATTGTTTTGACCAGGCTTTCAGCCGAGGTGGTTTTTTGTCTTGTTTTGTTTTTTTGTTTGTTTTTGCTTTTTAGAGACAGGGTCTTGCTGTGTTGTCCATTGGCTGGAGTGGTGTAGTGGTAAGATCATGGCTTACTGCAGCCTTGAACAACTCCTGGGTGCAAGAAATTCAATCCTACCACCTCAGCCTTCCCTTGGAAGGCTGTACTACTGACAGGTGTCACCACACCCGACTCATTTTTTTTTTTTTTTTAGATTGGGATCTCATTATATTGCTCAGGCTGGTATCAAACTCCTGGGGACAAGCAGTCCTCCCGTCTCAGCCTCCCAAATTGCTGGGATTACAGGCTTGAGCCACTCATGCCTGACCTCTTTGTTTTCTTAATGCAGCTCTTGCTGCAGCTTGTGCCAAGGTGGGAGACAAACCAGATTTGAGGATGGGGAGAAAGAGGCTGAGAGAGTCAGGGAATGAGTACTCATGCTCTGCATTGGCTGGGAGAACAAAAGTTAGTGAATATGGTGAAAACCAAATCCCTAAAGCTTTTCAGCAAGAGAAACATGAAGAGAGAACTTGCTTCAGAGGAACCTGTCTGAATCCTGGCTATACCTTTATGAGCTGTGCTATTTTAACCTCAATTTCCTTGAACCTTAATTTCCTTGGGAAACTGGGAAATGCGTCACAGGTTTGTGTTAAGATGAAGTTGGACAACATATGTAAAGTTTCCAGCACTGGGATGAATGTGTGTGTATCACACGCTTAAACATGGATGTATATATTAGGGGAAAATTCCAGAATTATCTTTTAAAGGGTGGGCTCCTTGTAGTACAGGCTTTCCCTGCTAAGTCAGCGTTCTAGGAACATATCGACATTAGTGTTCCAGCTAGTGTTATTGTGAGACGCTGCGTTCAGCTTCAGTACATTTTTTTTGGAGATTCTTTGAACATGTTTGCCCATTTCATGATAGTTGATTTATGAGTGCACCTGCCAACACTGCAGTGAGTGTTCAGCAGTTTTTGACCAAAAATGGCATGACCCCCATGCTCCACCTTCTCTATTCACTCTATCGTGCCCCAAGCAATTTTATTTTTGTTTCCCCAATTGAAAGGGAAACATTTTTTACCAAAATGGAAGAGGTGAAATAAAAACGGCAGTAGCACCAAAAGGCATCAGAATCGGCCAATTCAAAACCTGTTTTGAGTAGTGGAAAAAGTGCCTCGATAGGTGTATTGCATCAAACGGAGAGTACTTGAAAGGTGACTGAAGTTTAAACATGTAAGAATAAATACACACATTTTTTTATCTATTCAGGTTTTTGGGGGTCCCCTTTCATATAAGACCTGGGATTTATGGTGTCAGCTTTCACTGAGTGGGGTTAGGGAGAAAACAGCGGCAATGTAATGGTTTGATAGCTTTTTCCATGTTAAGCTAGAGAGGACCCTGCTGGTCAGGCCTATGTTAGGCACAAAGTTGACTAAGGGATCTAAGGTACAGACATAGGGGATCTCATCAGAGAAGGGGATTGTGATTTTGACAGCCAAGATTTGACCTTTGCAAATCTTTTTTTTTTCTAAGTATGATATTTATTTTCTCATCAAATTTATACTAACATTATTTTTATTATGTGTGAAGAATAAAATCCATTGTTGATTAGAAAATGTTTCAGAAAACATTTTATAAACCAAACCCAGCTTCAGGATGTTAGGAGGACTTAGCATGTCTCATTTTGGCAACTGTACTGCTACAAGGATGAAACAGATGGAATGTACAGGATTTTGTATGTGTGTGTGTGAATTTAAGATCTTCCCACACTCTAGGATTTGTCTGTAACTCCAAAGGCTCTGAAAATTTCTGAAATTGATCTTTGAAGCAAATGAATTAATACAAATTCCCTACTGAGTCTCATTTCTGAATGTGCTGTTAAAGGATCCACTATAAGTACCTCTGGTTTAAATAAGACTCATTATCAAATTTCAATAGGGAATCCTCATTCCCTTATCTTTTAGTTATGTCCAGTCTCTCTCACGTGGTTTATCACATTTTTGGTACTTAACAATATTCTTCCTTCCTTCGTTTTCTATAAGAGATATCTATATCTATATAAGATAGAGTAGCCTGTTAAATAAAATGTTCAGTTGTTTTCGATATCATGTGTGCTACTTTAGGAGCAAGCTACAGATGCTGACTCTGGTTTCAAGAAATAATCCTTTCTAGGAAGGATTATGATGTGTTTCACTGATCAGCTGAAGGGGCTGCACTATCCAGCTTCTAGAAGCAGGACCAGGGAAGTGCTGCAAAGCACCATAGTAGGATCTCACATACTTTCTTTTTAAGATAATCAGCTCTAGCAACCATTAGCCTCTGTGTATCTTTATTCACACTTCAAGGTCCTGCTAGAATCTGACCGGTCTACATCAGTTGGGTTCTTTATGCCAATGGTTCAGTAAATTCTGACTTAGGGGATTAGGGGTTGAGTGGCTGGAAGAATTATTTTGAACTAAGCAGCAGGTACTTGTTCTCTATATCATAGTTTGTTTTTTTTTTATAATAGATGGACCTATTCAAATACATTAGACTTAGCAGCCTATCAATTATGCCATATATATTACACACTTTTATTCATTTACCCAAGAGTTCTATTTTGTGTTTGAGTTTGAGGCCATGTTTTGTCATGAGTGTTGTGCATGTAAGTGGCTAGGTGACAATTTTCTTTTCTTTTCTTTTTTTTTAATTCATGGAGACAGAGTCTCATTCTGTCACCAAGGCTGGAGTGCAATGGCGCGATCCCAGCTGCTCACTGCAGCCTCACCTCCTGGACACGGATCCTCACATGTCAGCCTCTCTAGTAACTGGGACTATAGGTGTAGGCTACCATGCTGAACTTTTTTTGGGGGGTGGGTAGAGTCAAGGTCTCACTATGTTGCCCAGGCTAGTCTTGAACTCTCCTGGGCTCAAGCGATCCTTCCACCTTGGCATCTCAAAGTGCTGGGATTATAGGAGTGAGCCACTATGCCCAGCCCACTTTTTTCTTTTTTTGAGTTGGAGTCTCATCCTGTCATCCAGGCTGGAGTGCAGTGACACACTCATGGGCACCCCAGCGTTGATCTGCTGGGCTCCAGTGATCCTTCCACCTTAGCCTTCCAAGTAGCTGGAACTACAGGTACGTGCTAACACACTCGGTTAATTTTTGATTTATTGTAGAGACAAGGTCTTGCCAAATTGCCCGGGCTGGTCTCAAACCCACGAGCTCAGGCAATCCACTTACCTCGGCCTCCCAAAGTGCTGGGATTACAGGCTGAGCCACCAAGTCTGGCCCCGTTATCTATATTTCAATTTGGAATCTCTGCCCCACATTTTCATTTGAATGTAGATGAAATTGTTGTGGAGGAAATCAGTGTTTCAGACTAATGGAACCTTGTTTTAAGGTAGGATTGGGTCAAATCCTCTCTTTTCTTTTCCCAATAAATTATTCCCATTTCTACACTCTAAACTGAGACGGTAGTTGCTTTTAAGAGTATCATCAGACAGATGTGTATAGTGGTTTACAATGATCAGCTGTGAGGAGAGATGGTCCTGAGTTTATGTCTTGTTTCCTTGGTTTACTGAGGGTTAGCCATGACTAATTTTCCATCCTCTGTAACTCTCAGTTACCAATGTGTATAAAATGAAGAAAACAACAGTATCTTTCTAATGAGGGTTTTTTGAAGGGTAAGTGGAATAATGCATTTTAAAAAAAGATAGTGTCTGGCGTATCAACCCTCAACACATTTTAGTTCTTATTATGGTTCAAATTTTTATTATGTATATGAGGAAATATATTGAAAATGTTTGTATCTGTATATGTATCCATATATGTATAATGTTTGTATATAGAATAGAATTTGGATAATATTTAACCTTACCTTTAGACTCTTGAAACTATCGGAGCTATTTTGTTTTCTAGCTTGGTGGATTATACCTTCCCTAGGACTGGGAAATTATTATGATGATTCTATTTGTATTTAAAATATCTTTGTTGTGATTCAAAAGCAATTTAAGGTTCATTTTATTTTAACGAGGTTAGAATAGACAAGGTATAATGACAACTTTGTAGCAATATTGAGACTTAATAAACAATGACTAGGATTTGTTTTGTCTGACTTGCTGTCATTGACAATTATTTTGAGTAAAAATGAATTTTTTTATACAAACACATAGCAGCATAATCAATCCTTATGAGGTATTTCTTATATCAATGTATTCTAATGTTTGTGAAGTGGCCTCCAATTGTGAAATAATAATTTTTCTTACTGTTAATAATTATTACTATTATTAAATGATTATTACTTAATAATCTTATTTAGTGATAGCCAAACACTGTACTGAACTTATTGTTTGCATTTTTTTAATTTTATTACCTCACAGAAGTTACTATTCTTCTGATTATACAGATTAGCAAATGGACTTTGAGAGGTAAGTTACCCAAGGTCACACATCTAGGGAATGGCAGAGGTGGGCCTTGGGTGACTCTTAAGCCCATTTATAGAGAGAGGAGAAAGCGTCTTTTGCAAAGATGTGATTTGTGCTTGCAAGGGCATCTTCATGGTGCTGCAAGTTCTCTTTTAGGCCGACATTATCATGTGTAAATTCATGAACACATTGTCAAGATCTGTACTTGAAAAGTAAGGCCAGAGGTTTATTTCTCATTTTCCTCAATCTATATTCGTTTTCTTATATAATTAATGGATAATGCTTTTTGATATTTTAGAGATAGATATTTGTTTAATATTTTGTATATTTGGAACTGAAAAACATCCCCCACTTTCCTGACAACCCCAAAGTAAAAGAGCTAGCCATGCACTTATGGCATTTTATTCTAAGAACTTTGACTACATTTGGAATTAGTAGTAAAGCTATATAACTTGGTAGCATTAGAGTCAGTGAAACAAAGTAAAATGTATGTTTTTTAGGAGAGAACTCTGTTTTTCTGTAATTTACTACTCTCCTTTCTTCTGATAGAAAAAAATGGAGTCATAATATTGTGCCTTATTAATATCAAATATAGCCATGTGTTGTTTAACAATGGGGATATGTTCTGAGAAATGGGTCACTAGATGATTTTGTCATTCTGCAAACATCATAGAGTGTCCTTAGACAAACCTACGTGGTACAGTCTATTATACATGTAGGGCACATTATAGATAGCCAATTGATCCCAGGCGACAGACTTGTACAGCATGTGACTGTACTGAACACTGTAGGCAATTGGAACTCTGTATTTGTGTACCTAAATATAGCAAAGTTACAGTAAAAATGCCGTATAAAAGATTTTTTAAATAGTCCATCTGCATAGGGCACTTAGCCTGAATGGAGCTTGCAGGACTGGAAGTTGCTCTGGGTAAGTCAGTGAATGGGTGAGTGAATGTGACATTACTGTCTGCTACTGTAGGCTTTATAAACGTTGCACATTTAGGCTGCACTAAACTTATGAACAGGATTTTTCTTCAGTAATAAATTAACCTTTGCTTATTGTAGCTTTTTTACTTTATAAGCTTTCTTACTTTTTAAACTTTTTGATTCTTTTGTATTACACTTAGCTTAAAACACAAACACACTGTGCAGCTGTACAAAAATATTTTTTAATGTCCTTATTCTATAAGTTCTTTGGTATTTTATTTTTTACTTTTTAAACTTTTTTGTTAAAAACTTAGACACAAACACACATTAGGTCTACACAGGGTCAAGATCATCAATATCACTGTCTTCCTCATCTACATCTTGTACCACTGGAATGTTTTCAGGGGCAATAACATGAATGGAGCTGTCCTCTCCTATGATAACAGTGTCTTCTTCTAGAATACCTCCTTGAGAGACTTATCTCAGGCTGTTTTACAGTGAACTTTTGTTTTTATAAGTAAAAGCACACTCCAAAATAATAAGCATAATACCATAAACACATAAACCAGTAGCATACTCATTTATTATCAACTCTTATGTACTACATATATACATATAATTACATATAAATACAATTATATATATACATATATATAAAACTATATAATTGACAGCACAGTAGATGTGTTTATACAAACATCACTATAAACATGTGAGTAATACACTGTGCTCTGACATTACAATTACTCTGATGTCACTAGGCAATAGCAATTTGTCAGCTCCATTATAATTTTAAGGAACTGCCATCACATTTGAGGTCCCTCGTTTACTGAAATGTCATTACATAATGCTTATCTGTATCCAAATCTTTTTAGGTTTAGGAAGAATAATTAATTTGTTAGAATGGTATTAACCCTTTTTTTCCACCCACAAATATTTTTTTTCTAAATTTTACAACAGTTTTGTACTCTTATTCAGATATGTTGAATGACATTTAATGTATAGTGACATATGCATTTAGGATCTAACACTCTGCAATTTCTGCCTTTTCTCTTTCAGTGTCTGTCTTTATGCTAAAAGTCCAGGTGAATGACATCATCAGTCGCCAGTACCTGAGCCAAGCAGTGGTAGAAGTGTTTGTAAACTACACGAAGACGAATTCCACAGTAACTAAAAACAATGGAGCAGTATTGATAAAAGTGCCCTATAAATTAGGACTCAGCTTGACTATCATTGCTTACAAAGATGGCTATGTGTTGACTCCTTTGCCTTGGAAGACTGGAAGAATGCCAAGTAAGCATTTAAACAGTGTTTTGTGTTAACTAAATATAAATGATTTCTTTTTCTCTATTTTGGGACTGTCTTGTTCTGGTAAGCTGAAAATGAGAATGCCTAAGAGAAGTTAATGTAGGGAGGTTAGAAAGGAGTGCCATTTTAAAGAAAATATTGTCTCAGTCTGTTTGTGCTGCTACACCAAAATACCATGAACTAGGTAGCTTAGAAACAACAGAAATGTATTTCTCACAGTTCTGGAGGATGTGAAGCCCAAGATCAAGGTGCTAACATATTCAGTGTCTTATGAGGGCCTTCTTTCTGGTTTATAGATGGCACCTTCTCACTTTACTTTCACATGAGAGAATGGACAAACAAGTTTCCCATTTTATAAAGGGCACTAATCCTGTTTATGAGAGCAGAGCCCTCATGACCTGATGACCTCCCCAAATGCCCTACTTCTTAATATCATCACCATGGGGGTCAGGATTGCAACATACAAATTTTAGTGAGGGGGACATAAACATTCAAACCATAGCAACCATGGAGGCATTTTTCCTTCTAAGGAGGCCTGAAGAAATCCTGAGCAGGAGCTCTGATCTGTAGGAAGCTTGTCTGCAGGTGGTGGTGGGGGATGGGCATGCCCAAAGGATTAGTGTGATGCAGGGTGGGCCAGGTAGCATGGTACCAGGTAATGAAAAGATGCTTTCAAAAGATGAGACAAGCAGGTTAGATTTGTGTGTTAAATAATAAGGCCATTATTTTAGATTCTTGAGCACAATGAACGTAGGTGGTTTGGAAACTGGGTTAATGCAATGGTGTATAATGAATAGGCCAGCAGTAGTGCTAAAATAGATTCTGGAATCCTGTCTAGGAAACTGCAGCAGTGCTTTTGGTGTAGGGTAACAGCTTGAAGCAAGAGAGGGAAGAGAAAAGACAGAGTGAGTACAAGAGACATACTGAACAAAGAATCAGTAGAACTTAACATGATTCACTGACTGTTGGGAAGGGCATGCCATACAAGATGCTAGGATACAAGTCTGACTGACTGGAAGGATGATGCATTAGGTAATCTGTCTTCCTTTTTTCTTATTATGGTACCTTTTTTAGAATTTTGATATTTTATTTGGTTTCATATTGGAAAACTTTCAATTCTTGAACCACTTGAAATTTAGAATGAGAAATAAAATGAAAAATGAATTAACAAGATTCACATGAATCAAACTTTAATAAAGTCATAACTAGGAAATCAGGATAGGGATGTGTTTTAGGTAAATTTATCATTTAATTCTTTATTTCAAAGGCGAAGAAATTAAGCACAACTATTAATAAAGTTACAAAAATAAATATGGAATCAAGTAAAATGGGAAAAAGGAAAGAATTAAGATGAAAATGGATTGGCATACACTGAAAAATTTAAAGAAGAAATAATCAACAAAATGCTAGTTCTTTGAAATCAAAATTATACATATATCTGGCTAATCCAAACAATAAAACTCAGGGAAATAAAGACAAGAAAAAGGAGAGAAATATACAAAAGCTTTAAAGAAGTCATAAAAATATTCTACACTAAGTTTGATGGTACTGATCTTAAAAAGCTCAACAAAATTATATACAAATGACTATATTGGTATCAAATGATGTAGACCAATAGACATCGGATAGAATGTTCTAGGTACAGTTGTTAAGATGTCCATCCTACCAAAGGCAATCTGCAGATTCAACACAATACCCATTAAGTTACCAAGATCATTCTTCTCAGACCTGGAAAGGACAATACAGAAATTTATATGGAAACATAAATGACCACGAATAGCCAAAACAATCCTTAGCAAGAGAAACAAAGCAGGAGGTATCACACTTCCAGACTTCAAACTCTACTATAAAGCTACAGTAATTAAAACAGCCTGGTATTGGTATAAAAACAGGCACATAGACCAATGGAACAGGATAGAGATTCTGGAAACAAAACCTCAATTCCTCAACCAACTCATCTTAAAGCCTCCAACAACTGCTGGGGAGAGGAAAACCTATTCAGTAAATGGTGCTGGGAAAACTGGCTGGCCACATGCAGAAGACTGAAACAGGACCCCTACCTATCACCATACACAAAAATTAACTCTAAATATATCAAAGATCTAAATGTAAAACCTCAAACTATAAGAATCTTAGAAAACGCAGGAAACATCCTTAAGGAAATTGGAACTGGCTACCAATTCCTATTCAGAACCCTAAATGCCCATACCTTAAGATTTCTTAAATAAGATAAGTGGGACCTCATCAAACTAATGAGCTTCTGCAACGCAAAAGAAACCGTCAAGACAGCAGGGAGACAGCCCACAGAATGGGAAAAAATATTTGCCAACTGTATATCTGACAAAGGCCTAACATCTAGGATCTACAAGGAACTCAAATGCATGGAAGGGAAAAAAACAAACGGCCCCTTTAAAAAGTGGGCAAAAGACATGAATAGATGCTTCTCAAAAGAAGATACACGGGCAGCCAACAGACACATGAAAAGGTGCTCAGCCTCACTCATCATCAGAGAAATGCAAATCAAAACCACATTGAGGTACCACCTAACCCCTGTAAGAATGGCCATCGTTAATAAAACAAACAACAACAAACGCTGGCAAGGATGTGGAGAAAAAGGAATGCTTCTACACTGCTGGTGGGAATGCAAACTTGTACAACCTCTCTGGAAAACAGTCTGAAGATTTCTGAAAGAACTAGAAATTGACCTTCCATATGACCCAGCAATTCCCCTATTGGGAATATACCTGGAGGAACTCAAATTATTCTACAAAGAAGATACTGCACACGAATGTTTATTGCAGCTCTATTCACAGTAGCAAAAACATGGAACCAATCATGTTGCCCATCGAAGCTGGACTGGATAAAAAAAATGTACGTATACACAATGGAGTATTATGCAGCCATAAAGAATGACAAATATATGAACTTTGCAGCAACCTGGGTGGATTTGGAGTCAATCATACTCAGTGATTTACCACAGAAACAAAGAACAGAGTTTCATAGGTTCTCACTCATAAGAGGAACTTGAACAATTATAATGCTATAAGAAAGCGATTGGCAGTAATGGGAAACTGTTGGTGGTGGGGGGGTGGTATTGGCAGTTGAGGGAAACTGCTAGGGGAGGGAGGGGCATACCTCATTAACAGGGGTACCTGCATGATCAGTGTTTGTATACCTAACCCTGAATTGTATCCCGCATCTTTACATTAAAAATAAAAAATTAAATTAAATTAAAAAAGTATTTGAAGTAAGCAAAAAAAAGAAAGTTCTAGCTACAAATAACCTGATTCAAAGATTATAAAAATGCCCTCCAAATTATTTTACATAACTAGTATAGCCTTGATTCTAAGATCTAAGAAAAGTAATACAGATTTAAATGCCCCCGTGTGTACTTTCTGTCTTACACACACACACACACACACACACACACAAACTCTATAGACAAATTTTACCTATAACTCTAAATGTAAAAATTCTAAAACGAAAGAATAAAAAGAATTTTGCTATAATTTAATATAGCATTTTGTCAAGATCATGTAGAATTTTCCTTCTTTGCAGGATTCAAGGGTGTCAAATATGTGTCAAACTACATTAACTTTACATATCATAATAGAACAAATTATAAGTACTATGTAATAATATCAATAGTTGTCTGAAAGGTACTTTATAAAATTATTATTATGCCTTATTATGAAAAAACTCTTTAAAAACCAGGAGAGCAAAAATATCTCTAACATGGTAAGTATCTCACAAACATACTTAACTATAAAATATTAGAGGTGATCCTCCTCAAATAAGAAACTAGAACAAAAATATCCATATTCTTTTACATTATAGAAGTTCTTATCAGAGTAAAAATATTAATAGACAAAATAGCTATTAGAATGAAAGATCAAAACCATTATTATTTCCTGATAAGATTCTTTCCCTAGAAAACTACCAAACTCAATCTTAAAACTTGTAAAATTAGTGGAATTTTAACAGGATTACAAAATTAGCATTAGCATTGGTACAAATCAATACATGTAGTTATACCAGCAGTGGTAACCAGCTAGGGAAAAAAACAAAAAGGAATCCTTCTCAGAACAACAAGAACAAACAAAATATAGAGGGAAACCCACCCCCCCCAAAGGAAGTAAGACAACTATGTGTGGGGAAACTAAAACTACCAAATGTTATTAGTAGACCTAAAAAAGAACAAATAAACTAAACCTCTGGATAACTGGAAAGAATGTATTTCTTCTTAGGAAGCCTTACTATACTAAAGATTTCTAGTCTTCCCAATTTAATTCACTTTTTAAAATTGGTAACATAATCCTTAATAAGTGTATAAAGATACCTGGAAATCTTTTTAAAAAAGATCTACTGGGGGCAATTTACCGTTACAGGCAACTAAAATATTATATAGCTCTAAAATCAAACGTGAGTGATATTGTACTATAATTTGTATTGTGGCACTAGTTAAACATATACTATGTATAAAGATGTAACCTATGATAAGGGGCTATTATAAATCATTGAGAAAAGGTTAACTAGTTAGCAAATGGTATTGAGATATTTTGGTTAACTATTTGGAATAAGTTAATTGCAACCATATGCCGAAATATATTGCTCAGAGAGATCAAATGTGGAAAATAAAATCATATTAAATTATGATGACCTGTTTAAACTTCAAAGCAAAAAAAAATGCCATAAAAGCTAGATATAACCTAATATTTTTAAAAATATAAACAAATTTCCCTCTGTCAAATATATAAAAAGCAACTGAGGTTGGAAAAATATTTGAAACAATAAGGTATGATATTCTTAGTGTGCAAATAATTAATAAAAATTAGAAAGAAAATGCCAAGGCATTTACTAAATAAGGTAAATGGACAAAATCATGACCTAGCAATTTTCAAAACAGGAAATACAAATGATCAGTAAACATGGCAACCTGCTTTCTCTCCCTATTCTAAGATCTGCACACCAAAGAAATACAAACTTCTTAGATCTTTTTCACCTTAGAAAAGTTTTTAAAAAGTGACTGTTTTCAATGTTGATAAAGCAAGGTAGGATGAACATTCTCAGACATTGTTGATGTTAGTACAGATGGGTAAAATTATCTGGGTAACAATTTTGAAATATGTGCGTCAAAGTGTTCAAAATTTTCATAAACTTTTACCCAGTTTTCCACTTCAAGGAATCTATCCAAAAACAAAACTATCCAATAAACACAGTGGACAGGCATTCATGCACCACAGTGTTGATGCCAATAGTGAAATGGAAAACACTCTAAATCTGTGGTATTAGCACAGAGAATAAGTAAATCTTGATACTTTAACAAATGAAATATGTTATGTAAAAAATGTTATGAAAAGTATCTACTGACCGAAATGCTTGTGTTATTAAATTAAAAAGCAGTGTAAAATATTCTGTATACAATATCATACTTGATATTTTTTAAAAATTGCACGAAAAATCAATGAAGAGCTATACTAAAATATTATTAGTAGTAATCTCTGTGGTGGTCTTGGAGGGGCCATCTTCTTCTTATTCTTTTTTGTATTCCTCAACTTTTCCACAGTGAGCTCATCCCTTTTGTGATAATAAAAAAATTATAAGTGAAAAAAATTTGAATCTAAGTTTTAGTGAGATTCAGAAAGATTCTCTTCAGGCATAATAGCCTTAAAAGCTGTTAGGGCTGTCCCTTTTAAGTCACCTGTGACTGAGAAAGTATCTAAATATAAGATAATACCCTGCTTATAATCATCTTGAGATCCAAGCTATGACCCCACCGCCTCTTTTCCAATTTAATATATCCATTAATCAGTCTAAATGTTAATGTACTCTGAAATTGAAATTACAATTTCATTTGGTAGTTCTCTTTTCTGTGGATGGAAAAAAAGTACATTTCATTTTACTTCCCTCATCATTATATACATTTTACCCCTTTTCCATATTTCCTCTAAAGCTTTTCGAAACATCTCAGAATGCTAAAAGTATTTCCATGCAAATGTGTTTTATCTTCTCTTAGGAGGTTTGAGGATGCAGTGTTATTTCTGAAATTTTAAATATTTATGTTGCGTAGAGGAGAGATATCAAATGAAAACTTGTACTTTAGGTAACTCCTCAAAATCTATTTTTCTTTTGCAGGATTGGTAAGTTTATTGGATTTATTTTTGCTTATAAAGTGGCCTTTTGTCCCAGCTTTTTGCTCCAGATCTTGAAATAGATTGTCCTGCAGGTGATCTGTATGTGTCCCACTGGTTACGTCAGCTGCCTGCTCCTGCAGACAGGTTCACCTCCATCCTGCGTTACTACTGACGGTTGCCTGTGAATCATTTTATGTGTGAGACTATTGTTTCCTTCTCTGCCAACTCAGAGTTTTTTTGGCAAACCATACCTTGTGCAGAAAAGCATTGTGCTCCTATGTGCAAAGTTAAAAATGGAGAGTGGATGGTAGTTTCTATCTAGAGAAGCTTGAATCATGGGGCCAAGAAAGATTTTTACAAAAATCTTGATAAATAACAAGTAACAATTATATAGAGAAAATATAGCAGAATGTTATTCAGGGATTTAACTTGATCACTTATATCTGGTGTTATTTACAGAACATCATTCATCATCTTGGTACAGACTACTATATGAAATAGACAAGATTAGTGAAATAAAATAGTGATGCCCAATATTTTGTTCTCACTTTATTGTGATCTTTTTTCCTCCATTATATTTTATACGTAATATTCCTTTGTTTTGAATTTCTCTTCCCATCAAGTAGTTTGATTTTTTTCCTTTTTCCCACTCTTTGGGAATTGCTGTCACAGAACTATATTTATCCTGTTTCCTCCTCATTTTAAATAAAATATTCTAATTGTGCTGTGTTTCACAGTATATTCATCAGTTACACTTTCACTGTTCCCGCAAAGCCAAGCAAATATATGGCTATTTGAAGACACTGTTTTAATTACTGGAAAATTAGCTGGTAAGTACCATATTTCTTACTAACTGAACACTTAGTTGTTACCATGTATAACTGTACTTCTTCACCAAGACTCAGTGTTAATTATAACTTGATCAGTGATGCTGAGTACTGATGATAAGTTGATCTGAACGAATTCTTATTTTACTTTTAAACTAATAGTATAGATTTTCTCACGTAGTGGAAATCAATTTTTCCTTTACTATTTTAGGCCCCCAATGGGAACAGCTGACTTTTGGGAATATTGGAAGGACCTTCTGTCCTTTTTAAATCATGTCTTTCAATGGGGTTTCGGTGGCAGCAAAGCTGGGAAAGAGTACATATTGCTCAGGCCTTTGGGGTCTCTAATTTGCAGATTACCTCCATTTCTGCCTCCTGCATGGGATGGGCCCAAGGTTTGGTAGTTAAGCATCTGCTTGACAGACATGATTTGCTCCCCTTGTATAGCCCAAGGGAAGAATGCAGAAAGCTTTATGTTGGGTGCTGATTCAAGCCATGTCCTTCAGTTCTGCTTTACCAACTGTGAAGATGATAGTTTCAATACTTCAGAATTCTGTCTCTTTTACAGCATATTGTGTGAAACCTCTATGAATGACAACAATTTGTTTTGTTTTAAATTGGCAAATGAATGTTTAGGGCTAAAACATAATAGGAATGACTTAGTAAAGTGAGAAATTCCTCAAGGTAGACTCCAATAAGAGAGTCATGGTAAAAAGAACTGTTTGCGAAAGTTCTTTTCATTTTTAGATGCTATCTTATTTATTCCTAAAGAATTAAACCAGAAAACCGAATATTATTTTTGTGAAAAAAAAAAAAAAATGAGAACTTGGTTAATCTTAGAGTAATTTACTAAGCAAAGCTGTAGAATCTCTTACTCCCGAAATGCCAAGGCATTTGCCAGAGATTTGAGCCATTGGTTTGGCTGTTGTGTGGCAGAATGGTGGATGTGGATATGTGTGTGAAAGGATGGAAATCTTTCTGTAGAAAAATATACATTCTTACTTCTTAACTTCCACAAAATGTTGGATCAGGAAAGTGTTCAGTTTGTACAATGAAAAATGTGTTAGTCCTGTGTATAAATGTATTGGTGGTAAAAGGAGAAAGATATTGGAAACTGTAGGAATATACACAATTTTACAGAAGCTTAGCTCCATATTTTGCTTAGTGTGCATGTTCTCGTTTGTAAGAAATTTGGGTCTTTGACATAAGCAAACCACATATTTTAGAAGGCTAAGTTGTGTAGAGTACCTGTAAGTGATTACAAGGCATCAGAGTGTACCCTCAAACAACTAGACAGGAATATAATTGTGTTGCTTATCTTAACTATTTTCCATATATATTTTTCTAGCTTCACACATAAAAATAAAAGATAATTCTCAGTTTATAGTTGATAATTTATTGCCAAGCTACTCTTTTTTTTTTTTTTTGAGTTGGAGTCTCACTCTGTTGCCCAGACTGGGGTGCAGTGGCCGCTCCCGGCCACCACAGCCTTGACCTGCTGGGCTCTGGCGATCCTTTCGCCTCAGCCTTCCAAGTAGCTGGAACTACAGGCACGCGCTACCATGCCTGGCTAATTTTTTATTTATTGTAGACATGAGGTCTCGCCAAGTTGCCCAGGTGGGTCTCAAACCCTTGGGCTCAGGCAGTCCACTCACCTCAGCCTCCCAAGGCGCGGGATTACAGGCTGAGCCACCGAGCCCGGTGCCAAGCTACTCTTTAAAAATGAAAATTCTTTTGTCATTATAATATTTTTAACTGATTGCTTGTCTTTATCAGTAATCTTACTGAAGTCCAAAGCAAAAACTGATGTTTTTGATAATTTTCAGGTTTAATGTTTTAGGAGTTGACTTTGAATTGTTAAATAAAATAAGTTGATTACAGAAATATCAGTATTGTCACCGAGCTCTCACTTGATAAATAATGGTAGAAGATAGTCAATTTAGTTATTGAGATAATATTTATAAATTGAGTTATGTGGCAATTGATAGACTTTTAAAATCCTACCCACTTAAGTATGTGGCTGAATATCAGAGACACTTCCTGTTGCAAATGACTGAAAACCCAGTCCTAACTAGCTTAAGCCCAAAGGAAGAATCTATTTCTCAAAATAAGACATGACTTGATCAGGACTTCAGTAGAAATAGTGGAAAACGGGTTTTTCTTCCTCCATTTCTTGACTCTCTACTCTTTGAATCTTGCTTTGATTTTCAAACAGGCTTCCATTTCCAAGATGGCTATTGTCTTGGATATGTACCTGCTCACATAAATCCAGTGGGAGAAAAGCAATACCCCATGCCTGGAAGTCCAAACACGGCTCACATTACATTTTGTTAGTTGTGCTTGGGACAAGGCCCCATCATTGAACAAAGCTCTGAAGCCAAGAGAATGAGTTGGTTTTAATTGGTTTCAGTCCATTCTGGCATGCACCATCAACTCTACTCCTGTTATAGACAGGACACCCCAAGTGAATCACATGGGCTGAAAAATGTTCAGTATGAGGTTCTAGAGTGAAACCTAACAGAGGGTGAGAAAATTCTGGACAGCAGAATCAGGAAATACAAAGTTAACTTGTATAATCTAAAGAAAGTGAAATTTCTTATTTAGTTAGTTTTGATTTTAAAATAATAATTATATGAGATGTTAGTGATGGGGCAATTGATAGACATAATTAGCAATTGATAGAAATAATTATAACTGCATCTTTTATAGTAAAATGCCTTGACCAATGATGCTGTGCTTAACATCCATTTATGTTTGCTAATGGGGTTTCCTTTTTCCAGATGCCAAATCTCAACCAAGTGTTCAGTTTTCAAAAGCCTTAATTAAACTTCCTGATAACCATCATATTAGCAATGTTACCGGCTATCTTACAGTTCTGCAACAATTTTTGAAAGTGGACAATTTTCTGTATACAACTGGAATTACTCTCAATAAACCAGGTATTATCTAATTTTTGCATAATGTAATCATACTTATAAGGAACATTTTATCATTAAATCTTTCAAATATTATTTATTTAGATATTTAGATGGATATTAGATAGTTAATGTTCATTTAAGCTTTAGAGAATATGTTTCACATTGACACATAAATGTAGTTATTTGAATGTTTGTGAACAATTAATTTTATCCAATGAAAGATTATACCAGTCTTCAAATATATTATTTCAAATCAATAGACATTTCATTTGATTTCACTTAAATTCATAATTTTATCTGATCCAAAGCAGGTAAGCAAAGAACAGAAAATAGTTATACTTATTGCCTAACTTTTCAAATTGAAAAATACTTTTAAAAATCAAAACTTGATTTAAATTTTATACATATCTTTTCATAACTTGAGCTTCTATTCATTCTTATCAAACTGATGAGAATTGTCAATGATTGAGATATAAAATCCTTAAGTTTATAGATTGGATACAAGCTATTATAAATTTATTTTGACATATGTTTGCTGTTCTTTATGAGTAAAATATAAAAATTGACAATATATGTATTCCAGAGTCAACAGCCCTAATATGTTTATATAAGACTTTTCTGATATAAAAATTAAGGGAATGATGGAATTTTACATTTATTTAAAAATATATTCATGGATAACCCCCTTAGAAACACTGTTTCAACTATACATCCAACTGGCTATACTAAGTAGTTTGATACATTGTAGTTAATTAAATTATATAACACTTGATCTGTCCTTACACTGGATTACTTACCATTTTTACCACTGGTTGCAACATAACTGAAACTCTTTAATCAGTCTGTAATGTTGATGATTCTAATTGTGTTAAAACTTTGCTTCATTTCACTTAGGAAACAGACAGGAATGAGAGTAATAAGGGCTAATAAGTGTTTTGGTTAGATAGGTTTTTTTTTCTCCCTAACCTGTTGTAGCTGTGTCCCAGCCAGAGGACCCTCACTCTTCTGTATCAGTGTCTCAGACTGAGGACCCTCACTCTTCTGTTACAAATGTGTTTCCTACTATACATATCTGTGTCTGTCTGGGGGCATTCCCTTTCCAGGAAGCAGGCTCCATCCTTTCGTGAGGCAAGCTGTCAACCAATGACAGACAGGAGTTGGTTTGGGTAGGGCAGCTTTGAACTGGGTTCTGTCCCCATGGGACTGAGCTGGAGTTACCACAGTGATCACCTGCTCACTGGCACATCCTGTGTTGGCTCTCTTTCTCTCTGTTATGCTCCATCCCTAGTGGTAGATGTTTCCTGGGATTATCTTCCAAATAAACCACTTGCACTAAAGTTGTTATCTCCGGGGCTGCTTCTTGAGGAAGCCACTCTGAGACACCTGCCAAGATTTTCCAGATGTAAATTTTATAAGGATGCTTAAAATGAAAGTATTTACAAGAATGGTGTCAGTATATGCAATGACAAATAACGCGCATGTTGCGCTGGAGGGTGTTCATGGACAAGACTTACTAGATTCATGAGCTCTGCCCCCCAACATTCCTCTACTACCTGCTTTTGAGAGTATTCCTTAAATGTTTTGGTGGTGCTGAGAATGCTGCTATTGTTTAAAAAAAAAGTTCTAGAGCAGTGCTGAAATGGAAATATTCTCTCCCCAACATGGTAGCCACTTGCCACCTGTGGCTGTTGAGCTCTGGAAATATGACTGGTGCACTAAGAAAGTTAATTTATATTTAAATAATCACATGCAGCTGGTGGCCATGCTATTGGATGACACAGTTCTAGAGTTGTATGAATACAACGGTGTTTTAAAATAAAAACTGTTTTCTCCTTCTCATTGTCTTTTAGTCTTTTTCCCCTTTGCATCCTTCTTTTTTTCCTTCTTTCGGTTGTCTTTACTTCAGATGAAGAGATGTCAGTCTCAGCGGTTTGTGAAGCCACTAACTGCATAGAACTGAGGGTTGAGATTGAAGTAGGCACTACAGAAAACCAGTCAACTGGCTGTACCAAATTTCTCACTATATTATAGTTACTTAAATTATATAACACTTGATCTGTGTTTACATTGGGTTGCTTACCAGTGTATTAGTCTATAAAATATGTATGACATTGCTTTGCCCATCTGATGTTAGTGTTTCAGGTAGTCTGCTAATTGTTTTATGTTTAACTGAAAATTTTCAGGAAACCAGTAGTTGCTCTGATGACTAAAGACATACCAGGAGATAAGTGGCCTGGTAATGAGGCTCTCCATCCCCTCTCTTTCTTGCGTCTGCTGAACCACTCCTGATCTAGGGGCTTTGTACTTGTTAATTCTGCCTGGAAAGCTCTCCTGGGACGTCTTTGCATGGATGACTCCTTGTTATTTGGCTGCAACTCTGATGTCCCCTCCTCAGGGAGGCCTTCCTTGACCTCTATTTATGTTGCCATTCTAGATTATCATGTGCTTATATTCAGGTGGGGAAAAAAACTGACAATGAATAAAGAAATGAGAAAAAGCATCTTTGATAGTAATGAGGATTGTAGAAAAAAAATTGGCAGATGATATGAGAAATCATATACTCACCATGTCTTTGGGGCCCTGTAGGGGCTTTGTAAATATTAAATGAATGAACAGAACTCTAGCTTTGAAATCAAAGACTCAAAAGTTTAGGCCTAAAACAAATATATTAAAAAACATATTTTCTCCAACTACTTCTAGTGTGTTAGTAAATTACTTGGAAAACCTAAAATTATCAAATTATTTGCAGAAATAAATTATTTGTGATCTTTAATATTATGTATAACCACATTTTTATTCATTGCAAATATTCTGGTATTGACTTAGTTTGGCACTGCTGATATTTCAAAAACAAAAGAAAGGCACTTTTTGCCTTTTTTTTCCCAGAGTAACAGAAATCTATAGGTAGTTCCTGACAGTTAAGAAAGCTTACTGTAAATTGTATCATAAGATCTTTAAAACCTTAGGCAAAACACTATAACCAATTGTTCTATTAATCTTTCTTCTACTTTTCAACTTTGCAGTTTATTATAGTATTATTTGAAGTCTAAGTTTATATTAATTTTTTCACTTGTATTAATCAAGTATATTATCAAGACAATTTTTATCAAACAATGATATTGCACAGTGACTTTGATTCATGTTTAATTGTCAGACCTAATCATTAAAAATTGCATTTTGAATCTGATTGCTTTTTACATAAGGAGTGCAGCTGGGTTTCTGGGTTCCAGCACTGCCTGAAACA